>MU779039.1:0-10970 GCA_026770625.1 Nicotiana glauca | reverse complement strand
ATCTTTATGCATATATATATATATATATATATATATATATATATATATATATTCTTGGATTTTACGGTACTTACTTTCTTATCTTTTATAGACTCCAAACGCATTGGGATTCATCCTTGGTATTGTCCAAATAGTGCTGTATATAGTTTACAACAAAAAAGATAAAGCAATCCTAAAGGAGCAGAAACATCCAGAGATACAAAAGCCAGCAGTGATTGTGGTGGACAAGAGCATAAACAATAAGAAGCTTCCAGAACTGACACAGGAACAGATTATTGATATAGTGAAGCTTGCCAGTTTACTAGTTTGCTCAGATAAAGTACATGTAGCCTCGTGTACACATGATACAAATTGTGGAGTTAAAGTAGAAAACATACCCAAGCTGCAAATTGTGGAAGCATAGGGCAGTTGATTATTTTCAGGCTTGGAATTGGCATTGATCTCAGTGCAATATTCACCCAGATTGTTGCCGTTAATCCCTTAGGTTGGTTTTTCCTAATACTGAAGTGTTTGTACACAAGTTATCTCTATGTAGGCTCATATTCTGTGTAAGCTTTCTTCTTCGGATGTCCTAGTAAAGAATAAATATTGACTATTTAGTTTTCCTTTCTGTCCACAATAAGTAATATTTTTGCCGTTGTCTCATCCCTTAATAAAATACTAACTCCTAGAAAAGAAATAAGCATTTTGAATAAATTACCCATAATTAAAATTTCATATTATTAACTTGACACATTAAGATCTATAGATAAGGACAAATTTAAAAGATTTTATTTTATCCAAAATAAAAAGGCCAAAAGATCATTTATTATGGATCGGGGGAGTATTGTTTATACACACATACATTTGTGACGCATTAGAGTTTGTTTTACAGTGTAAAATCCAATATCATGATTGATTGCACATGTGTAGTGATGTAAACTAAGAGTCCACCAAACTGTATAGAGAAAATATTTTTCTATCAGTTCCCACATAATACAATGATATTTACGTGGAAAACCAAGACCTATACTCGTAGAATTTTAACTTCACTAACTGAGCAACTTTAGATTACAACTTATATATTGTAACCTATGAATTAAACTCTTAATCCCTCACCTATTTATAATAACAATATTGCAAGCCATCTTTGTAATAACCCTATTATAAAGTTAACCACTTGACTAACTCTAGCTTACACAAATACACTATTTATGGTTTACAAAGTGTCCTACGAGATGCTTCTAATTAAGTTGAGTAGGATTTATAAGTGAATAACATGAACACGGACATAATAATACTAAGGACACATGATGTAATTAATATTGGGATTTGGTCCTTCGTTAGGTTGTTGTTTTGTTCCTCAATGCCTTTGGAAGAATGAAGGTGGCTACACACTTGAGAGTAAAAGATACTTAGATTTTGCAAGTGTGTGTATTCCTCAACCTCATGTTGGTAATATCTAAGTGAGGACATCAAAGATGATGCAAGGGGGTATCCGGTATACAATATGCCTCAACAGTGCTGATGTATTGTTGCATGTGCAGTACAACAACTTTAACAATTGTTAGAGTTGACTTGTCCTGTGGCCGCATGAACTGATCTCTATATGTTCCCTTATCTGGTTTCATTGAGATTTGTGCAAGACCTTGACTTGTGCTTGGATTGTGGAGGAGTCAAATGTATCAGGTTCCCTATCCGGATCTCACATATATGAAGTTTATTAGATCATTAAAATAAATGACACATTACTTATCAATTTTCCCAATTTTTATGATAACAAACTTAGAATTGATATTCCCCCTGAAAACCAGATCTCTACATGTTCCCCCTGCAGAATAGCCATATTCCCATTGAGAACTTGTTTCTCCCTTTTAATTTTCTTCTCCCTTTTGGAATCATAAAAAATCCTACAAGAAAAGGAAAAAGGCAGTCCAACAAAGTTAACTCACGCCACTTGTGTGCACACAACATAGCTAAAAATAGAACGCAAGAGTATAACATGCATTTAAAAGAATGAAGATGCTCATTAATTGAAGGAAAAAAGAACTGTAGTAGTACCATCATTACAAGAACATACACAAATTAAACATAACTAGAGTACTACAACGATAGTGGATGGATAACAAAAAAAGGACACCATATGATATGGCAGGGACTGATAAAGGGACACTGACAAAGGGACAAATTAGAGTGCACTGGATAAGGAAGGGAAGGATGAGAGAGCAAGAGCCTTGAGGAGACCATCTACACAAGCATTAGCAGCTCTCTGATCATTAATCAGCTGCTCTTTCAGATTCTCCGCATGTTTCCTCAGCTTTGTATTCTTAGCCTTCAAGCGGGCAACTTCTGTTTCCTAAGCATTACTGGAACCAGGTTCTATCTGGCTTAATTGAGCTTACTCTCAAGATTAGCATTATGGGCCTTCAACCACCTGATTTCCTCATTAGCAGTATTCTAAGAATCGATAAGTTGAGAGATTTTAAAATTGCTACCTATAACCCCCTCCCTTCCCCCCTGTTAACACGCACATATTCCTCCAAGGTGTTCTTTGAGAACATTTGTTTATGAGTTCCCACAGATGTTCTCCCTAAGGGAGCTCAAATCATTAAAGACTTTTGTGAGCAGGAACCCATATGGCAACCCATGATTTCCATCCTTGAAGTCTGTCACTTTCTTCATGTGTTCAATCAAAATCCCAAGCAAATTGATAGGAGTGTAGCCGTCTAGTGCCTCCAAAAGAATCAGGTGTTCTATAAAGGCAATGGATCGCCTTTTACCCCTTGGTAGTAGGACCTTGTTCATCAACTAGAACAATAGTTGGTATTCTAGAATAAATCATCATTAAAAAATGAACTTCCTCCTCATAAAACTTTGTACTCTAAACGGTAAATAGATGAGTCTACGTTTGGAAGTCGCAGATTTCAACCAACAACCTCATTCCAGACCGATCAAGAATGTCAGTGTCAAAAACTATACCCCACAGAACTTCTGCTTTTTCAATTTGGCTTTCCTCTCAAGATCATACACATCTACTTTTGCCTTCATTGAGGAACCGTGTTTCTCACTGCTGCTTGGCCTCTTTTTGAGAGGCTTCTTTTTCTTAACAATTTTCTCCTTCTCAACAGACTTCTCCTTCTCAACTTTTTCTTCACCACTAACTTCAATATTCTTTATAGATTTAAAACTCTCTTTTATTTCACAGACACACCCTTCTTAGACGTTTTACGAACAAGAGGAGCAGGTTCCTGATACAACTCTGCATCCTTAACTTCCACAATAGTTGTCGGAGGCACGTCCTCCTCATCAAACATTAGACTTTTCACAAGTCTTATCCTTTTTCTTTTCTTCTTATTCTCCTTTAATACACTGTTAAGAGTAACCTATTATTACTTTCTAGTGGTGGGTCGTTTAGGAGCAGATTCTTGTGTAATTGTCCTACCACTCCTAGTAGTGACAAACTGGGCTACAAACAAATTGTCATAGTCTTCCTCACTGTCATCTCCTTCTCCTTCTAATATAGACTTCATTGCAGGGTATATAATCCCTAAAGGGGCTACATCAAGGTGAGGGATGAGGTAGGGTCAGTATTGCCCAGGGGTTATCTAATAGAGCTTGGAATTTCATCCCAAGTAGTAGATGAGAACTTCTCTTGGGTAGAGGGACCAAGTCCCTCTGTAGGCTCCCCTACAGTACTGATTGGTGCCTTGTCACCTTAAAGCACCTGTCCACATTCCTACGTTCTTCCCCCTGAATCCCAATACTCATACAACCAGAAAAGGATTCCCCAATTGGACTTCCCTCAGCAATAACAGTCAAATAATTTTCATCTTTCTCACCAGCATTATCCAAAAATACAGTACCAGTAGAAGAGGGTGGAGAATTACCTAATCATGACAAGACATTTAGATCAAACCCCTAAACAGTTAGGTTTTTATAGATACCAAATACAAACTCACCACCACCCGAACCAGTAACAACCATTTCGTCCACATATTTTTCCTCAACACGTTGACTAGAGACCTTTACACATTCATCTCATTCCGCTATTTCTTCTATGATTTGGAGAAAGTGAGAGACGGACGAAGGTCTTTTTATTTCCATTTTCTCTGTGGTAGCTGACGTAAGTTAAATACATCAAACTTTTTGGGCATTTGGTTTTTTCAGTTACGATGGGAACCAAAACTGGACAGAGTAGGGGGAAGACTATGGATGATGGTTGGTTGGAAATTGGGGTTTCAGTAAGTGAAGGTTGGTAGTCCGATCATGATGGTTGTGGTTCATGAGGAGAAGACACATCATGGACTTTAGTAGTAGCTTTTAGAGACTCGGATAGTGAAAACGTGGTCTATTTTGAGAGATTGAAGACACACAAAGAGGGTTTTTTAGAAGAAGGATGTTTGATATAAACAGTTGAGAGATAGAGAGTGTGATATATATATATATATATATATATATATATATATATATATATATATATATATATATATATATATATATATATATAGAGAGAGAGAGAGAGAGAGAGAGAGAGAATGGCTTTGTGGGGGTATTTAGAGGGAAAGAACGGATTGGTTACATGTAGACGTGATTTAATAAAATGGGCAGACGGGTCGGTTTGTGACGAGAGTGTTGGTTGGTTTATGAGGTATGGGAAAAGGAAGAAATAATTATTGCTGTGGTACACTAGCAGTTCAAAGATCCGTATGAGTATAATAGGAACTACTAACCTGAGTCATGGGAACCAGGTTCCCGGACTGATTTTAAAAATATGAGTAATATCCTTTCAGAAATTGCAATGTCATTAGCTACTTGTTTGTCCTGTAGTTTCCATGCGTGCTTACCTATAATGATATAGAATTGAGTTAGAAGTTGCCAGAAAATACTTTTTAGCAATTCACCGTACCATCCCTTCATAGCCAATCATCGATGGGGCAAAAGGTTCTCAATTCATGTTGATCAATCCCAACTCTAGTCGTTTCCTTTAAAGTGCTCTTTTCTCAGTGCTTTGGTGAATATATCGGCTATCTGGTCATCTGTCTTGTAGAAATTCATATATATAAGTCATTTTTCAACATTGTCCCTCGGGAAATTAAATGGTGGCGCACATCAATATGCTTTGTCCTTTTATGATGACCGGGTTGTTTTCCATACTAAGGGGACTTGTGTTGTCACACATCAGTGGAACACAATTAGAGAATAGTTGGGCATAACAGGAGGTAGCTGCCATATATTCAACCTCTGCAGTAGAGAGGGCCACACAATTTTGTTTCTTTGTATCTCATAAAATCAAGTAAGATCCCAGAAAATGTGACATGCCATATGAGCTCTTTCTATCCACCAGCATAGTCAGCATCAACATACCCAATTAAGTCAAAATTATCTCCTAAGGGATAATGGAGGACCAGGTCCTGCGTTCCTGTAAGATAACTCAAAATTCTTTTGGCAGCTTTTAAATGAGATTCTTTAGGACTTGATATGAATCTAGAATACAACCCAACACTAAACACAATGTCAGGCCTGTTGGCTGTTAGATATAATAAAGATCCAATTATACCTCAATACATAGTTTTATTTACAGGGGAACTAGGTTCGTCCATGTTTAGACGAGTGGCAGTAGCAATGTGAGTATCAATAGTCTTTGAGATTTCCATCTCAAACCTTTTCAGAAGCTCCTTAATGTATTTCTTCTAACTTATCATCTTTCACTGAAAGTCTTGCTTAACTTTTAGCCCTAGGAAGAAATCCAGTTCCCCTATCATACTCATCTCAAACTCGTTTCCCATAAGCTTTGCAAACTCCTCATATAAGGAATCATTTATTGCACGAAAAATAATGTTATCAACATAGATCTACACAATCAGCAGGTTCCTCCCTCTTTTCTTTAGAAAAAGAGTGTTGTCAATTTTTAATCTAGTGAAATAATTTTCCGGAAGGAACCTGGACAATCTTTCATACCATGTACGAGGGGAATGCTACAATCTATATTGAGCCTTATCAAGCTTGAAGACTTGTTCAGTATGTTCATGGCATTCCAAACCAGGTGGTTGTTTGACAAAAAATTTCCTCCTTCAAATATCCATTCAAAAATATATTCTTAACATCCATTTAAATTCCATATGAGATGCAAAAGCCATGAGAATTTTAATGGCTTCCATTCTTGTAACTAGAGCAAAAGTTTCATCATAATCAATCCCGTCTTCTTGATTATAGCCTTGGACTACCAGCCTTGCTTTATTTTTTGTGTTGCCAAAATCATCAAGCTTATTTCTGAACACCCACCTATTTCCAATAACTGTTTTATCTGAGGGTCGAGGAACCAGATGCCACACGTTATTCCTCTCAAATTGATGGAGCTACTCTTGCATATCATCAATCTAGTCAGCATCTTTCAGTGCTTCCTTAATATTTTTTGTCTCAATTTGAGACAAGAAAGCTGAAAAATAAACATGTTTCTTATCTTGGATCTAGTATGCATTCCTGAATCCGGAGGACTGATTACGTTTTGGAGAGGATATAAGTTTTTGTGCTTCCAGTTAGACACCAGGATTTTATGATGTGAGGAACCAATTTCCGTCATGGTAGATCCATCATTGTCATTGATGGAAGAGTAAATACCACTTCTTTTTTCTGCATCAGGAGTGCTAGAAATACCATCAGCAATTCTATTGTCAGCTTCGTTTACTGTGATAGAGAGACCAGGTTCCTCCAAATCAGCTAGAAGTTCTGCAACATCTTCTTCACTGAATTCCTTGACTTGACTCATTAGATTTGCTTTCCCGTTTGCCATATCAATAACTTTTCTAGGGACCTTTGAATCATCTCCATCTTGATCATCCATATCATATGATTCTTTCCCACTTGAGTGGTGTGATTCATCAAAGATTATATGAATGTGCTCCTCTACACATTGAGTCTTTTTGTTGTAGAGCTTGTATGCTTTGCTTTGTGAAGAGTAGCCAAGAAAGATTCCCTCATCACTCTTAGCATCAAATTTTCCCAACTCATCCTTACCATTATTGATAACAAAATATTTGCATCCAAATGATCTCAGGTAAGTCAGCTTTGGTTTTCTCCTATTAAGAAACTCATACGAGGCCTTGTTTAGGAGGGGCATAATCATACACTTGTTAATAAGATAAGAGGAAGTGTTCACTACTTCAAGACAAAAACTCTTTGGTATGCCACTTTCGATCAGCATCGTCCTTGCCATATCTTCAAGAGTCTTATTTTTTCTCTCCACAATACCATTTTGTTGGGGTGTTCTAGGAGCGGAAAAATTATGACTTGTGACATCTTAAGCACAAAATACATCAAATTTTACATTGTCAAACTCGGTGTCATGTTCAGATCTAATGCTCATAACATTATGGCCCATCTTCACTTGAACTGCATCACAAAAGTAGGAAGGACTAGAAAGGTTTCATCCTTAGTTCTGATTCATGTAAATCTGGAATAGTCACCAACAATAATGAATATGTACTTCTTTCCTCCTCTGTTGGGAATCCTCATAAGTCCACACATATCCATATGAAAAAGATCAAGTGGCCATGAGGTGCTCGCTTCCTTCTTTGACTTGAATGAAGACCTAGCATGCTTTTTTTTCACATGCATCATACACCTTGTGATCTTTGAACTTTGACTTCGACAACCTATGAACCAGGTCATTCTTGATCTGCTTGTTCAATAAAGTAAAGCTTGCATGTCCCAATTTTCTGTGTCATAGTTCAGCATCATCAACAACAACACTCAGACATGTAACATCAACACCACTTAGAGAATCAAAGTCTAAAACATAGATATTTTTAAATTTTTTTGCAATCACAACCACTTCACCAGTTATAAGTTTGGTGACAGTGCAAGACTTTGACAAGAACTTCACTTTGTTTCTTTATCTCAGATTTGAGATACACTAAATAAGCTATATTTCAAGTCATTCACATAATACATATTTTCAATTGAGTGAGCGAGTGTTCTCCCAATCTTTCCAACTCCCAGAATGTATCCCTTTTGTCATTTTCAAAAGACACACTCCCACCTTGCAGGGCCATGAGTGGAAGGAATTATCCATTCTTCCAGTCGTGTGTTTACAGCAGCCATTATCTATGTACCATTTTTTACGGCTTCCTTTCACTACTGCATGCACAAGAGGATAATAGATTGGACTTAGGAACCCAAAGAAGTTTGGGTCCTTTGTAATAAGGGAAGGAATGAATCAGACTTCTTTTTGTCCCTTCGGGCATCACACTTTTCTTTTTAAGAGAACCGGGTTCCTTAGCAGTAGATACTTTGTCAACAAAACTTTATTTTTCTGTTGGGACTGAAACTTTTCTTTATATAAATATTTGTGATGACCAAATTATCACAGTGAGTGAAAAGCCAGTTATCAGGCATAATAACATACTTTTTATGTGAGTTATAAGGAGCATTTTCTTTTTTGAACTCGATTCCTTGCATGTTCCCCACATTACTTTTATACATGGAAGTGATTATGTCAGAGGATTGGATGGACTTCAGAGATTTATCTAGATCATTTGTAACCTTGTTTAAACTTTTCTGAAGTTGTCTATTTCTTTTAATTTCAGCAACAAGACTCAATTTTACCTTTTTGAGTTCATTTTCAAGCTTAAGGTGTGCCTCACTTGCCATTTCCTTTCCTTTAGAAGATTTCATGCAATTTTTTATTTTTTTTTCTTAGAGGAAATTTTCTTTCTTTAATTCCTCTATTGTTTCCTTAAGATCAACAATTAGAACTAATAAATTATCTCTCTCGTATTTTATTTCTCTGATTTCCTCAGTTAAAATAGTTTTATCACTAGTGAGATTGTGGTAAGTGTCAATTAAGACATTAGCTAAAGATACCAGCTTCTTTTGAGAATAAGACTTCAAATTTATTTTGAACATCTAGAAATTTTACCTCATCTTCATCCACATCACATTTTTCTATCAGGGAAAATATGCAATCATATTCTGCAACTCACTTTCAACGACCATCATGGAGGTGTCTGCTTGTTTATCATCACCCTCATATTCACTAGAGGAATCTCCCCAGGGAGCAAGAGCTTCCTCTTAGCCGTCTTGTCCACTTTGCATTTGTAATGATCCTTCTTGTGGATAGGACAATCTTTGATAAAATATCCTAGCTTTCCCGCACTTGTGGCAGCAATCATAACCTTTTGTGTTTTTGCTAGAGCTACCTTTCTTAGAAATTCCTCCATTTCTATGAACCATTTTCTAAAATCTCCGTATAAGATAGGCCATGCCAGCATCATCACCACTTGAGTTACTGTTGTCTGCCTTGAGAATCAGGTTCTTCTCCTTATAAGGTTCTCTTCTTTCATGATCTTTCTTCTTTTTCATTTCATAGTTTTTCAGATTTCCAATGAGTTCGTCAATTGTCAGCTTCTGCAGATCTTTGGCTTCCGTGTAGAATTAACTTTGCTCTCCCAGGAACCAGGTAACACACTGAGTATTTTTCTTACAAGTTTGTTCCTAGGGATAATTTCTCCAAGGGAGTGAAGCTCATTAATGATGGAAGTAAAGTGAGTATGTTGTCCTGAATAGACTCATCTTCCTTCATCTTGAAGAATTCATACTCAGTATTCAGCATGTCAATTTTTTACTGCTTGACTTGAGTGGTTCCCTCATGTGTAGTTTTGAGAGTCTCCTAAATCTCCTTGGCATATTGATAGGCTGAAATGCGGTTGTACTTGTCTGGTCTACTTCCACAAACGAGGATCTTCTTTGCTCTGAGGTTTTTCTTAATGGCTTTACGACCTCATTATATCTCTTCCTTGTCTTTGGAGTTATGACTGTTGTTTCGCAAATGGTCTTTATAGGGACTAAGGGTCTATCGTAGATAACATCCCAAAGCTCTAAAACTTCTGCCAAGATAAAATCATCCATTATTGTCTTCCACTAGCCATAGTATTGTCCATTGAATATTGGTGATCTATAGGTTGATTGACCTTCTTTAAAATTTGGTGGAGCGATCATGTAGATCGGTTATAGATTTTAGTCGTATGGAAAGAACCTGCTCTAATACCAATTGATGTAAAATAAGAGTCCACCAAACTGTATAGAGAACCTAGTTCCCTATCAGTTCCCACAGAACACAGCAGTAAGTAAATAACACAATAATATTTACGTGAAAAACTTTTAGCTTACGGGATTACATACCATGACCTACACTCGTAGGATTTCAACTTCACTAACTGAACAACTTTAGATTAAAATCTATTGTAATCAAGGAATCAAAGCTTTAATCCATCACCTACTTGTCATAATTATATTGCAAGCCTCTTTGTAATAACTTTATTACTAAGCTAACCACTTGACTAACTCTATTCAACACAACCACACGGTTTATGATTTACAAAGTGTCCTACCGGATGCTTCTAATTAAGCTGAGAAGGAGTTACAAGTGAATAACATGAGCAAAGACACAATAATACTAAGGACACACAATATAATTAATGTTGGGATGTGGTTCTTCGTTATGTTGTTGTTTTGTTATTCAATGCTTTTGAGAGAATGAAGGTGGCTGCACATTCGAGAGTAAAAGATATTTAGGTTTTGCAAGTGTGCGCATTCTCTTGCCTCATGTTGGTAATTAATATAGGTGAGGTCATCGAAGATAATGCAGGGGGTGTCCGTTACACAATATACTTCAACAGTGTTGTTGTACTGTTGCATGTGCAGTGCAGCAGCTTTAACAGTTGTTAGAGTTGACTTGTATTGTGACCGGAGGAACTGATACCTATTTGTTATCTGATTTCAATGAGATTTGTGCTAGACCTTGACTTGTTGCTTTGACCATGGAGGAAGCAAATGTATCAGATTCCAAATCCGGTTCTCATATGAAGTTTGGTAGATCATTGAAACAAAGGACACATTACTTTTCATGTAGTTATATAGTTATTGTAAGCACGTAATTTTTGCCCTATGAGAATTACTCCCAAAAAATTCAAAATAAAATAATTTTTAGTTTG
>MDKF010772999.1:0-40854 GCA_026770625.1 Nicotiana glauca | reverse complement strand
CACAATGCAAAAACTATTTTATTTTGAAATTTTGGGAATAATTCTCATATAAGGCAAAAATCACGTGCTCACAACCATCACTAGAAAACAAAGGATGCCGACCACCACAAAGCAAATCAGATTGCTAGAAATTAATCATTAGCGGACTCCACCACCTATTTCTCCACTCACTAACTCCTTCGGAAAACCCATGACCACAATGGACTGATGAACACAAAAATTACTTTGCCATAACTTCTTGATATCTTTAAAACTATAACGCGAT
Source organism: Nicotiana glauca (assembly GCA_026770625.1). Classification (NCBI taxonomy): domain Eukaryota; kingdom Viridiplantae; phylum Streptophyta; class Magnoliopsida; order Solanales; family Solanaceae; genus Nicotiana; species Nicotiana glauca. The sequence continues at coordinate 40,589 of MDKF010772999.1, read as the reverse complement.
TAACAGATCTATTTATTTAGATTCCCTAAAAGAAAATTCTTCTCTTTTTTATACTATTAATTTTGTTGCTATATTACTTGTCCACCGCCTGTTTATTTTGCTGTAAACAGGAAGGGGGGGGGGGAGAAGATGGGGAGAAACAGGGGGAATAAGGACGAAGGGTTGGGAAACGGGTAGAGTACTTGGGTTGGGTTGGGAAATTAATTTACTTTTTCTTTTATATGGAATTTATTCTTATTTTTAATATTTTTAAATCAAAATAAATATATCCACTCTCATTTTTAGAGCGTATAATCACTCGTTTTTTTGACTCAACAAAATGAGTGATATATAAGCTCAGTCAACGGTTAGAGGGATTTAAAATACATATTTTGACTTAGTTCAGGTGTCTCGATGACTTTATTGAATAGAGGGACCGGGATGACAAAGTGACACAAATATAGGTGCCATTTAGGCTATTTAGCCTATTTCATGAATCTATCTTTGTTTTTGACATTTGGTTGATGATCTCAAAAGAGAAATTGGGAGGTTCTTGACTAAAGTTCCATAGAGCAAATTCTTGGGTTTTAACATTGATTAAAAGTTGGATTTGAGTGAAACTAGTATGGTTGGACTCGTAATTAAATAGGTTGTCAGATTTTGTGAGTTTTATTGGGTTCTAAGGTGCGAATCTAGGTTGGGCTTTTCGGATCATGTTTGGCTTTAATTAAATATTCGACCTTTAAAGATTGGGTTTGTTTCCTTTGGCATTATTTGATGTATTTGAGTTGCTTTTGGCTAGTTTCGAGCCATTCAGAGGTTGGTATGTGCAAGATGGCATTTTTGCAGCATTGTTCGATTTGCTCGGTATTGGATTTCGCTTGTTCGAGGTAAGTAACACTTCTAAACTTGGTGCTGAGGGTATAAAATCCCAAATAGCGTGTTATGTGATTGATGTTGAGGTGACGCGCATGCTAGGTGACGGGTGTATGGGTGTGCACCACGGGAATTATGATTTTGTCGATTCCATGGAACTGTGTAGCTATCTTCTTCGGATATTTTCACTGTACTCTATGTGTTAGAACATCGGAGTTGTAATTCGTGCTAGAAATCATGCTTAGGCATATGTTGGTATTATTGGGACACACTGAGGTCATTTCTATCGTTGAATTATATGTTTAGATTGAAATTTTGGACTCAGTCATATTTATTCAATGCTTATCTTATCACAGTCTCTGTTGCTGTTTATTCATGAATCATGTCATCATTTTCAGGCTAGTTTCATAACATTGTGAGCCTGAGAGACTGGAAAGGTTGATGACTGAGCGAGGTCGAGGGCTTGATACTGAGGATATTGAAATATGATGGGAGCATGCTGCATGCCGCAACAAATGTTATTCATTTACGCCATGATTGGCTGATTATAGCGCTTGGGCTGAAGAAACCCTTCCAAAGTTTAGACACACCCTAGTGAGCATAATTGACTTATATTAAATGATGGATCTTCCTTAGGCATGGATCTTGCCCGAATCATTATATTTTGGGATAGATCTTCCCTGGGCTGGATTGGAAATATACAGTACTAAGTGACTGAGCATGTCGAGTGATTGAGCATGATGAGTGGAAAGTGTTAGACAAAGAGATAGAGTACTTTGACAATAAGCGAACATGAGTTCATCACTGAGATACATTGCATTTGACTTGCGTACTAAAGATACATGCATACAGATGCATTTCTTTCTATTACCCGGTATGGTGACATTCATGATTTCACCTGTATATTGACATCTAGGCATAGAGATGTATTTCCCTCATGCCATCTAAAAAATGAAACATCTTGCTTAGTGTTGAAAGGTTTTTGGAAAAATCACAGTTTTCAAACTTACTCATATGCTTTTGGCGCTTTCGGTGAAAGATTTGGAGTTTACTATTATACTTGAAAAGCATACCTATTTTTTAATATCTGTGAACGAATTGAGCGTCTTATCTCTGGGTTATTTACATGTACCATTTTACTGTATAATTATGAACTATTTCTTGTTATTGGGTTGGACTCTGACCCCTTGTTCCAGCTTGTCACTATTTTCAACCTATGGTTTGGTTTGTTATTTATTGGGTATATAGTGTCCATTGTACTCATACTACACTTCTGTACCTTGCGTGCAGTTGTTGATGTTGTTGCATACTGCGGGAGCTAGATCTGAAGATGTACCTATGTTCTGGTTATAGCCGTCTCTTGTTCATAGTAGCCTTAGATTTGTAAAAATCTATTTATATATATTTCGAACAGATGATGTATTTATTTCATACAACTTTGTAAACACTAAGTCTTAGAAGCTCATAATTTATACTACCAGTCCTTGGGAATTTTTTGTATAACAGTTCAGTTGTATTATCATTTCTTCTCTTAATAAATATCATTTTAACTGGTTTACTGTTACTGGATTAGCTAGCGGGCTGGGTTAGGTTCCATCACAGCTAGTTGAATATTGGGTCATGAAAAGTTGGTATCATAGCTCTAGGTTCATAGGTTCTACAAGTCATGAGAAAATGTCTAGTAGAGTCTTGCAGATCGGTATGATGTTGTCCATACCTATCTTCGAGAGGTTACTAGGTATTTAGGATAAACTTCCCATATTTCTTTCTGTATCGTGCGGTATTAATTCAGCTTGAATCATAACTCCTTAAATTCCTTCCACGCATGTGAGTGCTCGGTATCAGATGTGCATCGACGGTTTGTGATTCCATGGATGGGGTGCGAGATGTATTTTTTGTGTGCTGATGATGGGCCAATCTGGAGGACTTGAGGTCAGTTTTTGACTGTAGCTTGAGTACGAGGATTTTGGTTATGTGATCACGTGCTTTGGACTTATAAGTCTGCTAGTGTCCCTATGAGTGGAATTTGTGGCTCGATGAGCGGTTGGATAGCAATAATGAGTAAGATGTGACTACGGGAAGTGTTCAGGTGGTGTGAATGTGACGAAATCAGTTTTCTTGAGATGTAAAAAGACTGTTGGGTTCTTGATTTCTATCTTGATTTGATGTATAGTCTCGAGTTAATTGTAGAGCTGTCATGACCCAAACTGAGGGACACTATGGGCACCCAGTACGATAATTAACCGAGTACCAATGTAATGTATCTTTTTGGTTGCATCATCATAGGTAAGTGGGCCAAAAGGGGCGTCATGAGATAACCAAACTAAACATAAGGGAATACCCGACACAGAATGACACAACCTGATATAGAAACTCATATATACAGGCCTATAAGGCCAATATGATCCAAAATATACTTAAAATATAGGTCGATAAGGTTGTACAAGTATCCGTATACATGATATCTATCTACAATCCTCTAAGAATACATACTTATCATAAAGTTCAGTACAGGGCCTCGCAATACAAAATAATACACATCTAAATCATACTGACCAAATAAGCAACTTCGGAGCAAATTGAGCGCACCAATATCTTTCGTTGAGCTGATAGCCTACTTGGAGGACTATCGACCAGTCTATCGAGACCTGTGGGCATGGAATGCATCATCCCCAGGCAAAAGGGATGTTAGTACAAATAATGTACCGAATATGTAAGGAATGACGTGAGATCACCCCCGGGTATGTGCATGGTAAGGTTATACGACAGTTTTATTGCCTTGTAACAACTTTTTGCACGTTCGAGGACGAACATACATTTAAGTAGGGGAGGATGTAACAACCCCGCTGATTGTTTTGAGTGATTGAACTTCTCTCGATAGTTTACGTGCATGAGTAGCTCCATATAATGTATTATCACTTGTGTGAATCATCTGTTTTGATTTTCAGGTTCTTCAAAATCGATTTGGAAGAATGAACTTCATAATTGAAGCTTTAAGATGAAAGAGATAACCAAGTTTGAGTTTTGTGTATTTGACCTTGAATTGAAGTTTTCATGGTTCTATTACGTCCGGATGGTTATTTTGGACTCGGGCATATGCCTGGATTTACATTTGGATGTTTTAGGAAGGTTTTAGCATAAATGGAAAAAAATTAGAAATTTTAAGGCTTCGAAAGTTCATAAGTTTGGCCGAGAGTTGACTTTGTGGATATCGTATTCGAATTGTGGTTCAGGGAATTTGAATAGATTCGTTATGTCATTTGAGACTTGTGTGCAAAATTCTTGTTCAATCCGAGTTGATTTGCTATGTTTTGGGGCAAATTTTGGGAAGTTTAAAGTTCATGTTTATTTAAGTTTGATTTGAGGTGCGATTCGTCGTTTCGACGTTGTTATGTGTGAATTGAAGCATCGAGTAAGTCCATGTTATATTATAGGTGTAATGACCCGATTGGTCATTTTGAGCTTTAGCGCGTTCTTCGACGATTTGAGGCCATGAGCAGCTTCACTTCAGGCATTATGACTTGTACGCATGGTCAGAATTGAATTCTGGGAAGTTCAGAGTTGATTTGGAAAGAAAATTCTCAATTCGGAAGCTTCAAGGTGAAAGAATGGACTAAGATTGGATTTTTCAGTAAACAACCTCGGAATCGGGATTCGAACGTTCCAACAGGTTCTTATGATGATTTCAGACTTGGGCGTATGTCCAGATCGGGTTTTGGAAGACCCGGGAACATTTCGGCACCTATTGTGGAAGTTGGCATTTTAGAAAGAATTTCATAAGTTTGGGTTGAAGTGCATTTCAGTCTTATCGATGTCTGTTTGGGATTCCGAGTGTGTGAATAGCTCCATATGGTGATTCTGGTATTGGGAGCGCGATTGGAAGTGAACTCGGAGATCCATGGGTCATTTTGGAGACATTTGGTTAAAGATAGAAATTTGAAGGTTTTTGAGGAGTTTTACCGGAAGTGGAATTTTTGATATTGGGTCGGATTCTGATTCTGGAAGTTGGAGTAGCTCCGTAATGTCGAATATGACTTGTGTGCAAAATTTGAGGACAATCGGACGTGATTTGATAGGTTTTGGCATCTAATATAGAAGTTTGAAATTCTAGAGTTCATTAAGCTTGGATTGGAGTATGATTCATGGTTTTATCGTTGTTTGATGTGATTTAAGGCCACGACTAAGTCCGTGATACATTTTGAGACTTCTTGGTATGTTCGGACGGGGTCCCAATGGGATCGGGTGAGTTTTTGGGTGGTTTCGGACCATTTATAAACCATTTTTAGCTGTTGGGTTTTGGCTACAGTAGTGTGCTATGCAATCATGGGGAACTGATCGCGATCGCGATGAGTAAACTAGGAGAAAGTGGCAAGTGATTCGCGATCCCGTAGCGGAAAGTTTCTGCTGCACTGACCCGACTTTGGAAGCTTGTATCTCACAATCTATAAAGAATTTGGAGATGATGCAAAACCAAAAATTGCATCCCTTTGGGTCTAGTTTTCGTAAAATCAAACTATTTGGCATTTGGAGTTGTGTACAAAACGTTATGAGTGGTACAGTACAGCCTATCCGGGAAGAGTTTGGAAATCGCGAAGAAGAAATTTGTGTTTCACGGGGATGCTTTTGGAAGCTTATATATTGTAATATATAAGGAAATGGTAGATGAGCAAAGAATAAAGGTTGTAGTCCTTGGAGTCTAGTTTTCAAAAAGTTAAATCATTTGCAATTGGGAATTTTGTACAAAACGTTATGGCCATTATACTAGAGACTGTCTGGAAAAGCAGGGCATTTGTTCTTCGCGATCGCGGAAAGGTAAATTTTGGGCTGAGAAATGATGTGCTATGCTTTTTCTGCGATCGCGAAGAGTAAATACCTGGGCAGAAGCTATATTTCGAGGTTTTGGCCATTTTTATCATATTTGGAGCTATGCAGCTCCGATTGAAGCGATTTTTAGGCGATTTTCACCATATGGAGTGGGGTAAGTGTTCTATATCTGAAAGTAATTATACTTCAGGATTATATGATAATATTCATTATTTATTTTAGATTAAATAGAAGAAATCAAGATTTTTGTAAAACTTTTCAAGAAAATTCAAGATTTGGAGGTCAAGTTGTTATCGGAATTTGATAAAATTGGCATGGTTGAACTACTAATGGAATGGGTTGTCGGATTTTGTGAGATTTTTCGGAATCTCGGCACGTGGTCCGAGGGTGATTTTGTCAACTTTTCAAACAAAGTTATGAATTTATCTGAATTAAATTGTTGTGAATATTAGAGTATAGGTTTATGGATTTTCTCTTTTATTGGCCAGTTTTGGAGCATTGTGCATCGATTTAAGTCGTCGAAAGGGCTTGAAAGCCGTTTTTGGCACTTCAGAGCGAGGTGGGTCTCCTTTCTAACCTTGTAAGAGAAAATTGTACCCACAGGTGAGTTAACTGATTATGTGCTCCTATTTATGGGGGCTACGTACGCACGAGGTGACGAGAGTCCGTGCGTAGCTACTATTATGCTTAAGTTCGGCTAGTGTAGGGCCCAAAATCATGCTTTACTTATAACATTTGCAACCTGGTTGTCAATTTAAAAATTCTTAAACACATAGCGAATGTATAAATTTCTACAAGGCTAGATATCACTTATTGACTTTTAAAAGAGAAACTTTCCTTTTTCCTGAATAATTGCTCCTTGATGGATTCTTGACCCTTTGGCAGTGTACAGTTTGAATATTGTTGGATCGGAATGTACTTCCTCGGCATGATTTGCGCATGCTTGTATTGCTTGCCTTGATATTTATAAATGAGGATATTGCTTCCCCGAATAGAGCATAAATGTATAAATGATGAAAACGAATTTGGAAATTTCCTTATGAATAAGAGAATTGTTTAATTGCTTCATGCTATTGAGTTACAACCATTTTTTATAAAAACCCTCAATTCACTATATTATTGGTATATTATTATTGGACCACTTGTAAGTGTCGTAGTCGACCTCTCGTCTCAACTTCTTTGAGATTGGACGGGATACTTATTGAGTACATGTTGTTTTTTGTACTCATGCTACACTTACTGTGCATTTTTGTTGCACGGGCTCATATACCCCTGGTGGCCCAATGGACGTAGCAGAATAGATGATACAGGGACTTAGGTGAGCTGCATCTCTCGAGGCGATCCGCAGCCGGGATAGTCTCTTTTAGTGTATAGTATTTACCTTCTCTCTAATTTATATTCCGGACAGTTATTGCACTTTATTTGATTTCCTAGAAATAGCTCATGCACTTGTGGCACCGGTTTCTGGGATGATTATGGGATTATTAAATATGAAGTTTGTTAAAGACATTATCGTATTTTAATGAATTTCATTATTTATTGTTTAATGTATAAAAGGAATGATTTCCATAAATACTAAAATACGAATTTATTTAACTTCTTGGTGTTAGCTTGCCTGACAGTGGTGTCCGGATCCATCACGACCCTTAGTAGATTTTGGATCGTGACCACATGTTATCAGAGTACTAGGTTCACTTATGTCTCATGAGTCATGAGCGAGTCTAGTAGAGTCTTACGGATCGGTAAGAGACGTCTGTACTTATCTTCGAGAGGCTACAGGACTGTTGGAGCATTTCCCTTCTTGATTCCTCATCGTGCAGTTTCATTCCCTTGAGGCTTATTCCTTCATTTCCTTCCTATTCAATATTATGTGACGAGAACCGATGGTTCTAAATCGGAAATTGAGGAATTGTAATGGTACTACAGATGTGGTGTGTGATGTTTCCTCCTTCATATTTGACTGGGCAACGAACGATGAAAAAAGACATGTGGGAAGTGTCTTATGGTGATTAAACTCCTAGAAGGCCAAATGTGAGAAATATGAGATGAGTAGTTTCTTAAAGGAGTGAGTTTGACCAATATGGGAGAGTGGCATAGTAGCGTATGTGTTCAGGGGCAGGATAACTACACAACTTTAGGAAAAGTTTAGAGTGAATTGGGATTGACAGTGGTCAGTGACTGGGCATGCGAGCTCGATTTGAAATATTGGATGTCATACGACTGGAAACTGAGTGCATAAGAAAGGATTTCCTTGATATGAAGAAGGATACAACATTCTTTGGATTTGAATGTATTTTTGTGCCTCTAGTTGATATCCATGAGGAGTGACAGGACTTGTGCAGCTAGTGAGTGAGCATGGGCTCAAGATGGGTTACTAATTTCGTAGTAGTTGGGCAGTGCAGCTTCATTGGGAGATGTCGGCATGCAATTTGTACATGTGGGTTATCTCCTGTGAGAAGGTCAGCGATCACGTGGTTGGCGAAGTTTCTACGAAGGATTTTACTGGCTATCCACTAAGAGGTCCAATACGTGGATGTTGCTATAGATTCAGAGTGTTCTTGAAATGCTAATGGAAGGATTTTGAGGTATTTGGGGGTTTGATTAAGCAAGATCATGTCAATAAGAGATAAAGTACCTTGGTGAATTCCAGGGTTGTGTCATAGTTACTTCAAGCTAAGTGGGAGAGTCCCACCGCCTATGATTGGGTTGCATGGTCGTCTATTTATGAGATTTCTGGTTATTGGTATATTAGTGAGATATTATGACTATGGAAGAGGATTATCAGTAGTGGTTTTAGCAAAGAATTTGATGAATGCGTGCTATAATTGGCCTTATTGATTATATTTGGGACCAAGTTGGAGTGGGTGGCTCTTAATAATGGTCCTAGTGGATTCAAAGGTTAGAGTGTGGTGCCTAAGGATTTCGAGTCCATACGATGGTCAAGAATCGTGCTTTTATAGAAGATTATGATAAGAGGCTCGAAATTTTCTATGATATTTTTGTCTTGCAGTGTAGCATTAGGAGGAAAATGAGAAAAAGAGTTCAGATTCATAGAGGAATTATCAGAATAGGTGTATCAGTTGAAGATGTGAATGTGCGTGCAAGGAGGGTGTGAAATGGTTCATGGGTTTGGAGACAATGTGGTCTCGTAGAATGGGGTTACTCAAGATGAGTGCGGGTTTAGGTTGGTGATGTAAGGAATGGAGCTATAATTATCTCTAAGGCAAGTTGAGGATGAATTAGAAAAAGTTAGATTGATTAGCCATGGTTGAATTGGCACAATGGTGGTGGTGATTAGTTCCTTCAGCGTGATTAAGTTATGTATGTGATTTATGGTGGTACGTGCGAGGCTCGACGACCTCCGTAACTAATTTTATTTGGAAGTATTCAAGTATTATGGCCTTGTTATGTGTAGGTAGATCCCGTAAGGGCCATGGTGGTTTAGACCACTACTTGAGGATTTGAATGTTCCATAGTTATGAGAATTTACTCGCGTGTAGCTATGGTTCTCTTGGAATGGGTTAAGTAAAAAGTTTCTATGTGATGAAGTGTTTACCCTAATAGAGGTTTAGGAGTTATGATGAAATTTTTGTACTATCGCATATTGGCTTGTTAGGTGCAGTGAGCGATATGAAATTTGAAAGTGAGGATCAAGGTTGTGGTTCGGTGTTTGACGAGGATGTCACGAGCTCGGGTGAGCAAGAAGGGGGTTTAGATATTTGAATTAAGCTGTTATTGTCTTCACCATCACCTAAGATCTGCATTTTGTATCAGTTGCTATGCATCTTGGTTACAAATTCTTTATATTCTTTACAACATTAGTGTGATCGGTGGTATTGATGTGCAGACTCATTATCTAGTGCGAAAGGTCGTAGGAGCGTATCTCACGAGAAGATTGTATAAGTGTGACATGTACTCACTTGATTGATTAAAGATTCAAACCAAATATGAAGATTGTGTTAATATCACTAATTTGAGAATTTATGCTTGGAGGGCACTTGGTTTATTGGGTTATGGACTGTGGAGGTTTACTCCGGATATGAGGGTTGTTCTTCTGAATTATAGAAAAGGGGGTTATTATGGACCCTTAAAAGGTTATTAGCCTAGTACTGTGCGGTGAGAATCGACTCGAGGTTGGTGGGTGGATTTAAATATGAATTTAGGCTCTACATCAGGCCGGATGTGTTCATTTCAGCATGGCACTCCTCATAGAGGAGTATCCGAACATTGCATGTTGTTTCGTCATCGGCTATTTCATGTAATATTATGTTGTGTCATGTGATCTGTGAGACGGCTTGATAAATTTCTTACGTATTGAGGTTCCACGTAGAGATGGTGTTATGTGAGCAAGATGGCTCTTGTCATTCAGGTTATATATCGCACCTCAGTTGTGCTTGAGTTTTGTAGCTTATGGCGCTATCTGTCTCCTAGGGATAGTATTATTCACTTAGTGTGCTTGCAACCGATATTCGGTATTTAGTAGTACTGAGCAATTTATCTCAGTGTATATCTCCTTATGTGAGTCCTATGTGTGGATCGGGTGGCATGCCGCCATGGGTATGTTGTTTGGATCGGGTTGCATGCCGCAACAGTATGATGTTGAGTACAGTTTCCTATATCTATTATTGTGTGTTTTTCTTCTCATTTTCCGATGAAATTTTATAACGCCTTTTCAGTTGGCTAATTAGTTACGTCGTTTGAGTAATCCTTTCCAGAGTTCGTTTGTTATGTATCACATTCGAGTGTGTAGCTTGTTGGCATATTGCAGCATTATATGTGATTTTGGCAGCGTTTGAACTGGTTTATTGCTTTGGAAACTTATACTGGGTAAGACGAAATTGTTGGACTTGGTATTCGGTTCAACCAGGTTCGTATGAAGTATATTAAAAGGCAAATATAGTTATTTGGTTCATAATGAGTCAATGGTTTTAGTCAAGAGGAGAGACTCAATGATTCGTTGACTTAGCAGTTCGTTTTAAGTTTCTGCACACCTCTTCCATCGGGGTAGTGTTCCAAGAGTTAGAACAGGACTTATATGTGTCATGAGGTGTGTTGTAAGCGTCAGATTCGTAGAATTTCGGCGGTTATTATCAGAGAGAATTATTATTGTCATGTGGGTTATGCAATGCATAGTGTGGATTCAGCAAAGGTATGCAATCATGTATGCGTGCTTCGTGTGGTGATTGATACGATGTTCGTATGTTGGAAGCAGGTCTGGCAGAGAATTCCGGATGTTGAAATTTGGCTCTAAGGCTTATTTTCCTAAGTGAAAGACAATAACTTCATATTTGATTGAGCTAATGTGCTCAACTGAGTTGTGGTAGCACGAGTATGTGCACGAGGTGTTAAACAATAATTTCAAACAACTCCTACGCAGTTCTTAGCACGTTCGAGGACGAACGTATGTTTAAGTGGGAGGGAATGTAATGACCTGACCGGTCATTTTGAGCTTTAGCGCGTTCTTCCGCAGTTTGAGGCCACGAGCAACTTCACTTCTGGCATTATGACTTGTACGTATGGTCAGAATTGAATTTTGGGAAATTCGGAGTTGATTTGGGAAGAATATTCTCAATTCGGAAGCTGTAAGGTGAAAGAATGGAATAAGATTGTATTTTTTAGTAAACGACCTCGGAATCCGGATTTGAAGATTCTAACAGGTTCATGTAATGATTTCGAACATGGGCGTATGTCCTGATCGAGTTTTGGAAGATCCAGGAACGTTTCGACACCTATTATGGAAGTTGGCATTTTTGAAATAATTTCATAAGTTTGGGTTGAAGTGCATTTCAGTATTATCAATGTCCGTTTGAGATTCCGAGTCTAGGAATAGCTCCGTGTCGTGATTCTAGTATTGGGAGGGAGATCGGAAGTGAATTCGGAGGCCCGTGGGTCATTTTTGAGTCATTTGGCTAAAGATAGAAATTTGAAGATTTTTGAGGAGTTTGACCGAAAGTGGAGTTTTTGATATCGGGGTCAGATTCCGATTCCGGAAGTTTGAGTAGGTCCGTAATGTCGAATATGACTTGTGTGCGAAATTTGAGGTCAATCGGACGTGATTTGATAGGTTTTTTCATCGAATACAGAAGTTTGAAATTCTTAAGTTCATTAAGCTTGGATTGGAGTGCGATTCATGGTTTTAGCGTTGATTGATGTGATTTGAGGCCTCGACTAAGTCCTTGATACGTTTTGAGACTTATTGGTATGTTTGGACGGGGTCCCGAGGGGTTCGGGTGAGTTTTGGGGTGGTTTCGGACTATTTCTAGACTATTTTTAGCTGCTGATTTTTTGGTGCAGCAGTGTTCTACGTGATTGCGAGGAACTGATCGCGATGAGTAAAATGGGAGAAAGTGTCCAGTGATTTGCGATCGTGTAAGGGCTTTCGCGATCGCATAGAGGAAAGTTTCTGCTGCACTGATCCGACTTCGGAAGCTTGTATATTGCAATCTATAAGGAATTTGGAGATGATCCAAAAATAAAAATTGTAGCCCTTTGTGTCTAGTTTTTAGAAAATCAAACCACTTGGAATTTGCAGTTGTGTACAAAAATTTATGAGTGGTACACTTCAGCCTCTCCGGGAAGCATTTGGAAATCGCGAAGAAGAAATTTGTTTTGTACGGGGATGACTTTGGAAGCTTATATATATTATAATATATAAGGAACTGGTAGATGAGCAAAGCATAAAGGATGTATTCCTTGGAGTCTAGTTTTCAAAAAGTTACACCCTTTGGAATTTGGAATTTTGTGCAAAATATTATAGCCATTATACTAGAGACTGTATGGAAGAGCTGGGCGTTTGTTCTTCGCGATTGCGCAGCATTTTCCGTGATCGCGAAAGGCAAATTTTGGGTTGAGAAATATTGTATTTTGCGATTGCGAAGACTTTTCCGTTATCGCGGAGATTAAATACCTGGGCAGAAGCTATATTTCGAGGTTTCGGCCATTTTTATCACATTTGGAGCTATGGAGCTTGGGTTTAAGTGATTTTTGAGGCGATTTTCACCATATGGATTGAGGTAAGTGTTCAATATCTGAAATTAGTTATAATTCATGATTCTATGGTTATATTCATCTTTTATTTTGGATTTAAATGGAAGAAGTCAGGATTTTTGTAAAACTTTTCAAGAATGAATATTCAAGATTTTGAGGTCAAGTTGTTATCGGAATTCGATAAAATTAGTATGGTTGAACTCGTATCGGAATGGGTTGTCATATTTTGTGAGTTTCTTTTGGAATCCGGGCACGTGGGCCCGAGGGCGATTTTGTCAACTTTTCGAACGAAGTTAGAAATTTATCTAAACTGAATTGCTGTGAGTATTGGAGCATATGTTTATGGATTTCTCAATTATTGGCTAGTTTTGGAGCGTTGTGTATCGATTTGAGTCGTCGAAAGGACTTGGAAGCCGGTTTTGGAACTTCAGAGTGAGGTGAGTCTCATTTATAACCTTATAAGAGGGAATTGTACCCATAGGTGCGTTAACTGATTATGTGCTCCTATTTGTGGGGGCTACATATGCACGAGGTGACAAGAGTCCGTGCGTAGCTACTATTATGCTTAAGTCCGGGTAGTCTAGGGCTCAAAAGCATGCTTTACTTATAATATTTTAAACATTGTTGTAAATTTCAAAATTCTTAAACACATATCAAATGTATAAATTTCTACAAGGCTAGATATCACTTCTTGACTTTTAAAAGAGAAAATGTCCTTTTTCCGATATAATTGCTCCTAGGTGAATTCTTGATTTGACTGTTTGAATGTGTTTATCTATTGTGGAATGGGCTGAATGCCTCGGTAGGTTAAATAGATGCATATATGGTTCGCGCTATTCGACCCTCTGGCGGTGCAGAATTTTAATATTGTTGGATCGGGCCGTACACCCTCGGCATGATTTGCGCATGCTTGTATTGCTTGCCTTGATATTTATAAATGGGGATATTGCTTCCCCGAATAGAGCATAAATGTATAAATGATGAAAACAAATTTGGAAATTTCCTTATGAATAAGAGAATTGTTTAATTGCTTCATGCTATTGAGTTACAACCATTTTTTATAAAAACTCTCAATTCACTATATTATTGGTATATTATTATTGGACCACTTGTAAGTGTCATAGTCGACCTCTCGTCTCAACTTCTTTGAGATTGGACGGGATACTTATTGAGTACATGTTATTTTTTGTACTCGTGCTATACTTGCTGTGCATTTTTGTTGCACAGGCACATATACCCCTAGCGACCCAATGGGCGTAGCAGCATGGATGATACGGGGACTTAGGTGAGATGCATCTCTCGAGGTGATTCGCAGCCGGCATAGTCTCTTTCAGTGTATAGTATTTACCTTCTGTCCAATTTGTATTCCGGACAGTTATTGCACTTCATTTAATTTCCTATAAATAGCTCATGCACATTTGACACCGGGTTCTGGGATGATTATGGGATTATTAAATATGAAGGTTTTTAAGGACATCATCTTTTTCAATGAATTTCATTATTTATTGTTTAATGTATAAAATGAATGATTTGAGGAAATACTAAAATTGGAATTTAATTAACTTCTTGGTGTTGGCTTGCCTGACAGTCCGGCGCCATCACGACCCTTAGTGGATTCTGGGTCGTGACAACATGTTATCTGAGCACTAGGATCACTTAGGTCTCATGAGTCATGAGCGAGTCTAGTAGAGTCTTACGGATCGGTACGGAGACATCTATACTTATCTTCGAGAGGCTACAAGGTTATTAGGAGCATGTCCTTTCTTGATTCCTCATCGTGCGGTTTGATTCCGTTGAGGCTTATTCCTTCATTTCTTTCCCATTCAATCTTATGTGACGTAAAGCGATGGTTCTAAATCGGAAATTGAGGAATTGTAATGGTACTGCAGATGTGGTGAGTGATGTTTCCTCCTTCGTATTTGACTGGGCAACGAAGGATGAAGAAGGGCATGCGGGAAGTATCTTATGGTGATTAAACTCCTAGAAGGCCAAGTGTGAAATATAGGAGTCGAGTAGTTGCCTAAAAGAGTGAGTTTGACCAAAGTGGGAGAGTGGCATAGTAGCATATGTGTTCAGTCGCAGGATAACTACACACCTTAAGGAAAAGTTTATAGTGAATTGGGATTCACGGTGGTCAGTGACTGGGTCTACGAGCTCGATTTGAAATATTGGCTGTCATACAGGAAATTGGATGCATCAGAAAGTATTTGCTTGATATGAATAAGGATACAACATGACTTTGGAGTGGAATGTATTGTTGCGCCTATAGTTGATGTCCATGAAGAGTGAATGGACTGGTGCATCAAGTGAGTGAGCATGGGCTCGGGATGGGTTACTGATTTCGTAGTAGTTGGACAGTGTAGCTTCGTTGGGAGATGTCGGCATGTAATTTCCACATGTGAGTTATCTCCTGTGAGCAGGTCAATGGTCGCGTGGTTGGCGAAGTTTCTACGAAGGATTTTACTGGCTATCCACTAAGAGGTAGAATATATGGATGTTTCTATAGATTCAGAGTGTTCTTGAAATGCTAAAGGAAGGATTTCGAGGAATTTGGCGGTTTGATTGCGCAAGATAATGTCGATAAGAGATAAAGGACCTTGGTAGGTTCCAGGTGTTCACCGTGAAAATGGTTACAACAATTAAATTTGTAAATGGGATTCTAAAAGTTCGTGATCTATTCTCAAACTTGTTGTTAGGGTAGTTGACGCTAAAAATGTTAAGTGTAGCGATAAAATAAGAGCTAAGACGAGGCAGTAAGCAAATCGAAGTGCCCTACTGGCCGGACGCAAAGTAAGTTGATGGAGGCCTCGGGGCCAAGGCTTGAGCCGAGATAGAGTTATTGGGGACACTCGGGGGTGGGGAAACACGTAAAGATACAATTAACTAAGGCTCTCTATGGCCAATGTTGAGCTATATGGCAAAGAGCAAGTAAAAAGACAATAAATACGAAGTGGCTTCGGGCCTATTCTGAATGGTGAAAAGGATGATTGAATATAGGCGACTTCGAACTAAAGAGAGAATGAACAAATTAGAAAGAGAGAGAGAAGATATTATTGCTTTTCGTCGTCAAGTGGAGCTCTACTTTAAAAGGCATTAATGACCCTCTTTTTATAGAAAAGGGATTCCCAAACTTAGTACAAAATCTTTTGACATGACATAAAGGGATGAGATGTGACATTCCATTGTCTTTACGTTGTGTGAGGTCTGGCGTCGAACCGTTCGAAGAGATTTGGTCGACCCTGGGTGCATTCCTCGGGGGATTTTTATGCTTGTGGGGCATCTAGTAATCATTTATTCTTGGCAAGGCATCAATTGGATTTGAGGGAGGCTACCAACTCGAGATCCCATGCTTCCGAGTCATTCTCTGAAGTATCAGGTCAGGGGAAAATTGGTTCCCCGGTTTTCACCGCGTACACATAGTCTTCGCGTTTCTTAGAGGGAAGCGATAAGAAGTGATATGAGCACATTATTTCTTGATCCTTGGTAGTGGTATCACACCGATGGCACAACCTTCCTTCGATAGGTACTGAAGTACTTCGCCTTTTTGCTTCTCCGGGGCCACCCGAAAGGTTATGACCTTTGGAGTTATTGCTATCGATTCAGTTTCTATGAACGCATTGATTGCCCCTACCATTACACTTTTCGAGGGTTGTAATAGCGCTGTCGGTTGCTTTGTTCCTCCTATAAATAGGGTTGTTGGTGGTTACCTTTCTTACCCTCACTTTCTTTGATACCAATCTCTCATTCCTCCTCTACTGCTTTTGAAATTCCACCATCTTGCCGTGTTCGAGAACCCAGGCTTCATGATTTCACGCCATATATGCCACGACTTTTTCTGTGGCCTCTCTTTGATTAAGAGAAATCACACTGCCGTAATGTTGCTGTTGTTGATGTATCTGTTATTGTTGTTGCTGCTATCGCTATTAGCTCGGGGTGATGAGGTAGAGGGTCGACTCCTTCCAACCCTGGGGGGTCTTTTCTTTCGGACTATGCACCACTGCTCAAGAAGGGGCTCAGAATATACACCACCACTCACCCTCCTTCTCGGCTTGGTGTGTTATAACCCTTTTGGATTCCTAGTGGTATGGCAATGGTTCCCGTCGGTTGTTGCCTCCCAGGCGGGGGCAATGTCTCAAGAAGTGGTTTGGCAGGGTTGATATTAGCGGGTTTCTCCATTCACCCAGCCACTTCTCGTATGCTTCCTCCACATTTCTTCCTTTTAAAGATGCCATTCTAAGGACTCGAGGTGGGGTGCCCGAGGGCCTCGGACGTGGAAGATATTGTCTTTGAGGTCATATGCCCGAGGGGATGACGGCCGAGATGTCGCAAAAGGACAGGCTAGACCCCTAGGTTTTTACTGTATGCATACATCCAGATTTTGCTTCCGTGTAATGATCCCCTCATAGGATTTTGTAGTCGTATGTAAGGACTCCTTGAGGGCCGTTTCCTTATGTATTTCTTATGAATATGAATAAACCTTTTTCAGACTTCTGCTTTCGTTGCTTTTCTTTGCTTTTGAAAATTTTTATGCTCTTTGAGGCCCTTTGACCACTTCCTTTCACTTGCAGGCATGTGGTGTGCCAGAGCTTTATGTCAAGTCAAAGCCGCTTCGTGCTTCTGAGGAGAATTCCTCGACTAAGCTGACTGCCTCCGGGGCCCTGTATATCTAGGGACGGGCCAAAAATATGGGAGCTATTTGAAGGAGTAGGTGGCCCTTTACAATATGTGCTTCACCCTTCTGTCTTTAGGGCTAACCCTCCCCCTTTTTCATTTATTTCAGCTGTAGAAAAAGAGTGGATTTTTGGAATACCTTAAGGGCGATGTTGATCTCGCCAGAGCGGCTCGTGGGGAGCTAAGAGCTCAAGTGTGGGCGTACGCTCCGTAGGGGGCGGATGCCTCAGATAAGGTCTTTGTCCCTCGAAGCCCGACTTCCTTTGTGTTAGCATCAAAGATCAGCTAGGTATGACCAGGAAACCGAGGGGTGCCGCTAATGTCCTGGTTAGATTGGAGTGAGACTTTGACTGAGCGCAGAGAATTGAGGAATGTGTCTGTCTTAGATATGGAGAAGGGTACTCGAGCGTGTTGGTGCAAGGGGTTCCGTTACCCTAGAGGAATTTGCTCGATCAAGGAGAATAACCGTGGTGCTTTATCATTTCTTGTGAAGGGTGAAATTTTGGCGATCTGTGGCTTCCTTTGGTGTGGAGTGTTGATTCTGCCATTTTGTCCTTTTGCTTCCGATGTACGCGAATTATGCCTGTAGACGGAGAGTATGCCCCTTTTTTTTGCGCACGCAATATAAGAAGGAATTTGTAATTTTATAGCTTTGGTACCTTTTTCTTTGCTCGTAGATATCGATCGGGCGGGGTGGTTTTGGATGCTCGGGGGGATCTTAGCAGGCTCGGAATTGACCAAAGGTCTTTAGGTGCGATTCTTTGTTGTGAATGGGTTTTAGGACTTTTGTGTTTGGCCTGGCTGCTTCTGCTTGGCCTCTGAGTTGTGCTCTAACTTCGACCTATCCTGTTCTTTCATTTCTTTGTGCCCGTACGGGCAGATAGTAGTTGTTTTCATCTTATACCTTTGGGCATTTTGCCGTTTTCAGCTGTCTTTTTGGGTCCAGTCGTATTTGTGACCCGAGCTGCAATTGCTCTTCGGGACTTATTCCGGCTTGTATGTGCGGATGATGACGGCCCTTTGTGATCTTAGTTGAATTTAATATTGCGAAAAAGTGGCCTGGAGATCTGATGGGGATGTCATCGAGGCCATGCCCTTAGGCATGCTGTGCTTTAACTATCTTTGGCCCAGTCTTCGAGTCGCGCTACCATTCGAGCTACAATTAACCCTTAAGTTTCTTTGAATTCTCTGGCTAGCGATGGTGTATTTCACTCCCTGCCCTTGGGCGTTTCGCAATTTTTGAGTCTAGTCTCTGAGTCGCATTGCAATTCGGGCTATAATCGACCCTTAGATTGCCTTGAATTGGTGATGGTGGCTTTCATGCTATGCCCACGTTCATGTTATGCCCTTAGGCACATTATAGTTTCCAGGTCCAGTCTCCGAGTCGCGTTGTGATTCGGGCTGCGATCGACCCTTAAGTTACCTTGAATTGGCAATGGTAGCGTTCATGCTGTGCTCTTAGTTACCTTGCAATTTCCGGGTCTAGTCTCCGAGTCATGTTGTGATTTGGGCTACGATCGACCCTTAAATTTCCTCGAGTCCCCGAGCAGCGACAATGGCACTTGCACCGTGCCTTTAGGTATGTTGCACTTTTTGAATGCTTTGGGTCTAGTCTTCGAGTCACATTGTGACTCGAGCTCCAGTTAACACTTGGGTTTTTACTGCCAACGTGGTCGGATGGTGACGGACATTTGTGCTTCTGGGGTGAAGTGATCTTGCGGTCACATGGCCTGGGGATTTAGTTGGCTGATGACGGTATTATCCGAGCCATGCCCTTAGGCATATTGCTTTTTAGCTATTTTAGTAGCCCAGTCTCCAAGTCGTGCTGCGACTCGAGATGCGATCGGCCTTTGGGTCTCATCAAATCTTCGGGCGACGACAGTGGTGCTTGCACCGCACTTTTAGGCGTGTTGTATTTTTCGGGTCTAATCTCTGAATCGCGTTGCGATTCGAGCTGTAATCGACCCCTAGCCTTTATTTAATTTTCGACAGTGATGGCACTTATTCTGTTTAGTCGTAGAGACCTTTTGATATGTGGCCCGTAGGCTTGTATAGTTAACTATTTTGGATCCGATCTCCAAATTGAGTTACGATTCGAGCTCATTTTAGTCCTCAAGTTGTCAAATTTTTTAGCCGGAGACAATGGCTCTTACGTTATCTGGTCGTAGAGACCTTTCAATATGTGGCCTGTAGGCTTGCTTAGCTGGAAACAATGGCTCTTACGCTGTTTAAGGTCTTTTTGTAGTAATTTTGCCTACCCATCGTCGGTTCCAGAGGAACCTCGATTTCAAGTTGTTGTCGGCGGTGTTTCGAGCACCTCGTAAGGTTCATAGCTTGCAGGTCGAGTGGATCGACGCTTGCATTTTTTTGAGCCAGCATTGTCGGGCTCATTTTTGCCTGTGGAGGGAAGCCTATTTTAACCTGTTCTTTCCAAAGTATATCGGAGTGATGGCCTGTAATTTTTTAGCAACAGTCGAGCGTCCCTGAGTCACGTTATTTGGGTTGTATCAGCTGTTTCGACCATAGTCGTATGCGTTTGGCCGTAGGCATTTTTGATCCCTTAGTTATAGCTTAGTCATCTACATCGAGGGTATGCCTTATAGGGAGTCTTACAAATGCGACGTATAGCCTAAGTATCGAGTTTTTCATGTCTGTTGAGATCTTACAGTTTTATCATGCCTGTTGAGGTCTTACAGTTTGTCATGCCTGATGAGGTCTTACAGTTTGTAGAAGTTATCTGGTTATGTCGAGGTTACCCGTTAGGGTCTTAACGTTTCGAATTTTTCCAGTTGTATGGCGATTGGCGACAGCCTCCGAGTCATCTAGTTTTCTTGAAGGCAGCTTCTCGTGAGTTCGGAGTTATTTTTCGGGGGCTTAGTGAGCCCGACGTTCTATCCCTGGGATTGTGCAAGTTGTTTAAAATTTCTTACATTGAGTCTCCGAGTATATTGGATCAGTTCAGGCGTGAATCCCGCCTTTTGTAATCTCGGGGTTGTATTGCGGGGGCTTCGTGAGCCCGGAGTCCCGACCCAAGGGTCTTAGGGGTGCTGAACTGCTTAAGTCTCCAAGTATATCAGATCATTTCAGGCTTGAATCCCTCTTTTTTGGGTAACGAGACGCTGGAAGCAATTTTTCGACTCCTCGACATGGTATTCATGCTATTTGTGCAGGGTTGGCTTAGTTTTCGCTGAATACTGTTGCTTCAATGATTTGTTCTACTTCCAGAGGGAGCCTTCCTTTCCTTTCACCGAAGAAAAAATGGATATTTTTTGATTGATTACCCGATAATAGTACATGTTTCTGCTCTGGCGAATTTCGATTATATCGATTGTTCGGCCCTATATGCCGTCTTCCCGTAGGAACCTTTCCTTCGGCTGTTCTTCATCTCCTTTGGATTAGGTGGCTCCCAAGGGGAATGCCCTTCGCCTCTTGTAGGTTGTTCGTTAGGGTGGTTGTGATCAACCCTATGGAGTTTTCCCCTTTTAGAAGTTTTGCCGCTGTTGCCTCATTAAAAAACCTTGCCGATAAAAACCATTTTCTTATTTAAGGATAAAAAACTCGGTCGAAGGAAAAGAGTGCAACGGGTGTGATTTGGGGGTCTCGAATTCTTCTAATAGCGTCAGCATCCCGATCTCTTGGGCTGGGTTCCTGCATGTGGGATAGTTCTTATTCTGAAATAAAATAAAAGAACTGGACGCACCTTAAAGCGAGGCAGGCCTGGCGACGCCTCGGGGTCGGCTTATTATGACCGCTTGAGGATGGACACGTGATGTGGATTTCCCTTTTGTCAAACCGGCCGGGGCTGAGATCTGATTCACCCATTGGCTTTTCTAGGAGCAGAAGCGCGAGCATCGGCAACACATCGTGTATGGTGAACATTTTCCTTGCCACATGTTTCTCCCCATAGATGGTTTTGATCCCACCTTTTGTTGGAAATTTTATCATCTGATGGAGAGTGGATGGTACCTCTCTCATGCAGTGTATCCATGGACGTCCCAACAAGGCGTTATATCTCATATCTCCTTCGATGACATGGAATTTGGTGTCTTGGGTTGTGCCGGCCACGGTGATTGGGAGGATGATTTCCCCTTTCGTTGTCTCGCTTGCCATGTTGAACCCATTAAGGACCCAAGTGGCAGGTACGATCTGTTCAGTCAGCTCGAGCTGTTCTACCACTCTTGACCTAATTAATATTGGCCGAGCTACCTGGATCCACTAGTACACATTTTATCTTAAAAGAATTTACGAGGAAAGAGATTACCATGGCGTCCTTATGGGGTTAGGATAGAGCCTTGGTGCCTTCGTCACTGAATGTGAGGGCGCCTTCAGGGATATATCCCCGAGTCCATTTTTCCTTGGTGATGGATATTTTTGTTTCCTCATCATGGGCTCATGCGGGGTATCGACGCCTCCCATGATCATGTGGGTGACATGTTGTGGCTCGTTTGCCTCATTTTTCTTGGTCGCTTCCCTATCTCGAAAATGTTTTTTGGCTCGGTCACTAAGGAATTCCTGAAGGTGCCCTTTGTTGGGTAGTCGTGCCACTTCTTCTCGTAATTGGTGGCAATCCTAAGTTCTGTGACTGTATGTATTGTGGAACTCACATACTAAGTTGTAATTCCTCTGCAATGGGTCCGACTGAATTGGTTTGGGCCACTTGGCGTCCCTGATTTTGCTGATAGAGAACACGATGTGCGATTCGTCGATGCTGAATTTGTATTTCGACAAGTGGGACGCGTTCATCGGTGCCATCTTTCGATCAAGCCTGGTTTTGTTGACGAGCCCTTTGGGGTCATGTCCTCGATCTATCCTCCAATCGTTGCGGGGTAAGTTGTGCCTCGGGGGGTTCCTTCTATCTTCGAGTTATGGTTGGTATCTTTCTTTGTTTGGTTTCATCTCCTTTGCCAGGAGTCTGTTAGGGTATACTGAGCCTGAAGGAGCTTCCAGCTGGTCATCCTCGGCCCTAATCTTCGACTGGTATCGGTTGTGAACGTCCGACCAGGTTACGGCCGGGTATTCGATTAAATTCTGCTTTAGTTGTTTTGAGTCCATCGAGCTTCGTTCGTTCAGGCCTTGGGTGAAGGCTTGCATTGCCTAGTCGTCAGAGACTGGCGGTAGCTCCATTTGTTCCATCTGGAAGCGGGATACGAACTCCCGCAACATCTCATTCTCCCTCTGCTTGATTTGAAAATGTCGGACTTCCTTGTTGCTACCTTGATAGCTCCGGCATGTGCTTTTAGGAAGGAGTCTGCTAGCATGGCAAATGAATCTATGGAGTTGGGAGCCAAGTTGTGGTACCACATCATGGTCCCGTTTGAAAGCGTTTCTCCAAATTTTTTCAACAATACGAACTCGATCTCGTTGTGTTTTATGTCGTTGCCTTTTACCCCGTGTAAGCACGTGATTTTTGCCCTATATGAGAATTACTCCCAAAAATTCAAAATAAAATAATTTTGTGTTATTAGCAATTTTTGTGGATTTTGTGTTATTTTTCTTTTATTGTTTGCATTTATGCGTGCATGTTTATTTGTTAAATTGATAAAAAATACAAAAATATGTTGCATTTGCATTTAAGATTTAATTCTACAATTAGGAGTAATTAAGTTTGTTTTACAAAAAGGGAAAATCACAAAAATATGTATTTTTGCATTTTTAGCATTTAATGTCCAATTGTGTGATTATATTTTCAATTGATATTTAATTATGTGTGATAATTTTTATTAGGAGTTAATTAGTATTTTAAGATAACCTCGGTTTTTATAATTTAATCTTAGCATTTTTTAGTTTTATTAATTAGGAATTAAAATGACGAAAAGAGAACAAAAAATAGAAGAAAATTCGGATTGGGCCATCTTTCAAATTAAATTAACATGGCCCAAGTGTCTTACAAACCCAACCCAAAACCCACCTGGTCAACCCGACCCAGTCCGCCCCATCGATCCCGCAGATTTTTATTGCAAAATAACTTACGAAATTTTCCTAGTAAACTGGGGCAGAAAAATTTCGTTCGTTTGTTTATTGTGGTGTCCGAGCAGGTTTGACCTCGAGGCACAGGGTTCGAGATGACCTACAGAGAGAGTTTCAATCCAGAATAAAGAGGAGAAGAAAAAGAACAAAAAAGAAATGAGCTCGAATATTGGAGCAAACAAAGGTGTGGACTGCTCGAAATCTGATTGAAGTCGCATGCCCCGCCAATCCTGTTTTGCTCAATGCTGCAGAAAGAAACAAGCACCTACAACACGCGAGCATCAAGATTCGGATCGAAATCAGCTAAGACTCAAGATCAAGTTTCAAAAGAATTATAGATAGGAATCTTGTAACTCATAGTTGATAGACATAGCTAGCTTATCTTCGATTTCCCTTTTGGGTGTAATAAGGAGGTCAGTAAGCAGTAGCAGCAGCAACAACAGCAATAACAGTGAAACCACAACTTCATGGTAGTCCCAGCTACCAAAACTTCCCGAACTACATTAACCTGATTCCCTTTTAGCCAGGGATATGTAGGAGACCTTTTGAAGCAAAGGTTCGGTCAAATCTTTCAAAAAAAAAAATGCTTCACACGGAGTGCTCAAACGGGCAAAAATCGCTCGCTCACTTTATCTTTGCACGAAAACTTTTCGTGTTTTCGGACAAAGAGGGGCAGCTGTAAGCACGTGATTTTTGCCCTATATGAGAATTACTCCCAAAAATTCAAAATAAAATAATTTTGTGTTATTAGCAATTTTTGTGGATTTTATGTTATTTTTCTTTTATTGTTTGCATTTGTGCGTGCATGTTTATTTGTTAAATTGATGAAAAATACAAAAAATATGTTGCATTTGCATTTAAGATTTAATTCTTTAATTAGGAGTAATTAAGTTTGCTTTACAAAAAAAGGAAAATCACAAAAATATGTATTTTTGCATTTTTAGCATTTAATGTCCAATTGGGTGATTTTATTTTCAATTGATATTTAATTATGTGTGATAATTATTATTAGGAGTTAATTATTATTTTAAGATAACCTTGGTTTTTATAATTTAATCTTAGCATTTTTTAGTTTTATTAATTAGGAAATAAAATGACGAAAAGAGAACAAAAAATAGAAGGAAATTCGGATTGGGCCATCTTTCAAATTAAATTAACATGGCCCAAGTGTCTCACAAACCCAACCCAAAACCCACCGGGTCAACCCGACCCGGTCCGCCCCATAACCCAAACGACCCACCCTTTTCCTTTCATTTTTTACTTCATTTTTCTAAAACACCCAAACCCTAAAACCATCTGCCACCTTCATCCCCATCTTCAACAAACAAACACACACAGAGCACCACCATGAACGACCCCTCCACCATTCTCGCTGGAAAAAGGACCAGCGAATACCCAGTCCTCACGTCCAGCAGCCACCACCCCTTCCCCGTCGTCCAAACGATACCCACAACCACCAGCTTCTTCGTCGACGACACCATGAACGACCACCATTTCCATCCATCTCCAGCGAACCAACAGACCAGTCCACCATCCAGCTCGTGAACCACCATCATCCTCACGACAAACAACACAAATAGTCTCCGTCGAACCAGCTCCAAACGACCAGCAGTCACGTCGGATTCTGCCATGTTCGTCGTCAGTCATTGTCTTCTGTTGAGTTCGTCTTCAAGTCGTCGTCAGTGTTGTTCGTCTTCAATCGTCCTCATTTCTTCAGCCGTCATCTTTTCAGTTCAAGTTTGCCCGTCGGAGTTACCATTTTTCCCGGCGAGCTCTGGTTGTTGTTCGAACCCGACTATTAAACTGGTAGGTTTCCGTCTTATTGTTCTATTAGTTTTTCGTTCGATAGATTAATCTTCTTGGGTTGCTATTGGTTAAGCATGTATTAAGTTATAGATGGGGTAATAATGTAGAATAAGTTATGGACTCAACGCCTTGAAGTCTTGTTTTAATATCTGTTCATTGTAGATGTATGTGATTTGGTGAATCTTGATTTGAATATGGACTAAATGTTGGAGCAATTCCTGTTAAGATTTATTGAATTCTGTTATTTTGTTCTTTGATTTTATTTGTTATTGACTCATTTCCTTTAGTAATTTTTATATAAATGATTTCCCTGCTCGTTCATTTTTGTCTAAGTTAACCAGGATTGGTTCCCAATATGGTTAGCTTATTCCCTTTGATAGGATGCTGTGTGATTCAATCTGAGTTCATGAGATTTATTGTTTGAATTTTGTTAGGTTTGAATTGGTTATAACTGATATGGTTTTGTTACAGATTAAAGGTTTGGGGGTAGAACAGTAATTTCAGTAGTTTTAGGGGTAGTTTGGGAATAGAAAACTTGTTGATTTGTTTAAATTAAGTGTTCTGTCCACTAAGTTAATATAATAATATATTTGTTTAATAATAGTGGGAAACAAGATATAATGGGGAGGTTTAAAGGGATTGATTAATTAAAGAAAAGACAAGGGTTATGTGGGGAGCAAGACATAGTGATGTAAATAAAGGAAAAAGGGGTTTGGAAAGTAAAAAGGAGTAGGGGGTAATAATAAAAGTGGTTCTTTTACAACTGGAAAAAGGGGGGAGTTTTGACAGAAGAGGGGTCTTCTTTCTGGTCGAAAAATCAGGGTTATAAATAGAGAAAGTTTTAAGGAGTCAAGGGGTTCAACTAATACCGTTTTGTTGAGAACTAAAGAGAGCTTCAATTTTAACTATCAAGTTATATTTTCGAGTTCATCTTTTGGTTGTTGGTAATTCTGTTTGGTATTTCTGGTTGTATACCCTAATATTTGGTGTTGGTGTTGTTGTTTGGTATCTTTGAAATTCCTACTGGTTTTCCGGGGATTTATTCTGCTGGGTTCTCTATCTGTTGCTGGTTGTTGCTGTTGTTGTATACTACTGTTGTGCTGATCAATCCTATTTCTTCTTCTTTTTCCAATACCAGGTACACTTTCGAATCAACACTGATATAGCTGTGATATGTAAGAGTGAAATGAAATACTAGGGTGATTGATTAATTATGTGTTGTATCTGTAGTTTAATAAATATGTGATAAGTATTTGTAAAATCTAGTTTCATAACTCAATAAGAATGCATGGTGTAGTTTTTGTGCCTAACTGAAAATTTATTTTTTTTAAATCGCAATCTGTAGTCGTCAGTTGTACATGTACTATAGTTAGTTAATTAATTCGTAGAATGAACAAATAGTTAACGGATTAATTGCTTATATTTCATTTCTAGTTTTCTTTTGTATTCAAGGCAGATTTAAATAGGCCGGCGTTTGATTCCATTAGGCAATATATAGGCCAATGTTCGAATCCATGTTAATAACATTTCCTAGTTGTTAGTTCCATGAGTCTGAATCATCTTGAAATGTTAGTTTAAATCAATTTCAGAAATGTTAAGTTTAAATCAATTTGGAGAATGGTTAGTTTGTTTAAATATTTTTGTCAATCTCGTATGCATATTATAATTTTAGTTTTAGTAGTTCGCTTATAGAATAAAGCGCGGAATAATTTTCCATTTTTTACAAGTTCGAGTGTAATTTTTCGGTAGCATCTATTGTAATCTAACAACTAATAAGAGGCCCAAGCTTGTTAAGCATGTAAATTAATTAGGACATTTTCTCTTTTATTTTAGAGACGAACTTAATAGAAAAATGTAGTCACCTTAGGATTATCCTTTTTAAAATAAATGAGACGAGTCTCGCCAAATAAAACACACAAGCTGCGGGGCCCTAATAAATGTATATATTAAAATACTCCGTTTTCGGGATGGACCGTTTAGCGAATTTCACGGCCTTCCCCAAAAAATAATAAGGTGTTAGTCTCTTTAGGCGCGTCTTTAATAATTTTACCTCCCTAAAATCGGGTGCACATTTATGTGACCCAAATCCAAATCTCAACGGAGTTGAAATGTGTCGATAACCAAATCTCAACGGAGTTGAAATGTGTCGATAACCACGGGTACATTGATTGTGACGTGATTCTAGATACGTTTTCACAACGTTGCAATTCTTTGTTAAAATAATAATAATAATAATAATAATAATAATAATAATAAAAGCGGTCAAGAGTTAAAATTTGCACATAGGTTCAACATGTATTAAAATCAGATATTAAGCCATTTATAACAGGTTAAGCGACCGTGCTAGAACCACGGGATTCGGGGGTGCCTACCACCTTCCCTCGGGTCAACAGAATTCCTTATTTAGAATTTCTGGTTCGCAGACTTCATTTGGAAAGTCGAAATTTTCCTCGATTTGGGATTCAAGATAAACCGGTGACTTGGGACACCAAAAGCCAAACCTTTCCCAAGTGGCGACTCTGATTGAATAATTAATCCTATTTCGAATAATGTCACTTTAAATTGGAAAAACTCCCTAACATTTATCCCTCAGGGTAGGTGCGCGTAAAAAGGAGGTGTGACAGCTCTGGCGACTCTGCTGGGGAATTTAACCCAGAACCCCTGGTTTAGGGTTTAAGAATTCGTGCTTGGAATAATTGTTGTATTTGGCTTATTTATTATCTGATCTTTATTATATGTTTGTCTTAAATGTTCTAAGTGTTGCTTTTACCTCTTTGATATTTTTTGAACTGTATATAAACTGTGCCGAAACCCATTTCTTCTCTGAGTCTTCTTGAAATTAAAATTGGACATTTTCTTGACATAGACCGCTTTCTTTGAGATAGCCGAGGTGCTTGGCACCCGGTGAAGGATTTTAGTCACACATGTTTTAGGCAGGGAGCACCACCAGTTAAGCCGGAAAGCAATGCTACCGTTACACCGACCCTCCTCGGCTCGAGTTGTACGCTCAAGTAAGCTAGTCTAGATACTTTCTCCAACAAGATGTTAACTTAGAATAACAAAGCCTCATGCCGGATCCCTAGTAGGAACGTTTGTTTGCATCATGTGCATTTGACTTAGGGGACTCAACATAGGGGTTGGGTCTGTCTAGGACAGGTATACCTGAAATGAAAAAAAAGCCATCCTGATGCATTTTTACTTGCTACTTGTGCATTTATTTGCTTCGGACTTGCATGCCGACCGGTTTTTGAATATTTAAAAAAAAAAAAAGAAGAGAGAAATAGCAGTGTAGATGGCTAGGGGAGTTAATCACCTATTTTTTTTAAAAAAAATACCAATATCCAAGTAGTGCCGAAACTCTGCCAGATTTTTGAGAAAAATGAAAAAAGGGAGGTTTTTATTTTTCAAAGAAAAAAAATAGTTTGTTTTATTTGTCAATAAAAAAAATTTATTATTTTTAAAATAGTTTATTTTATTTTTCCACTAAAAAAAAATATTTTCAAAAATATTCTGCTTCATTTGCCAATAAAAGAAAATATGTGATTTGGTTTTCAAAAAAAAAATAGTTTATGTATTTTAAAAATGAAAAAAAATATAAAAGGGAAAAATGTTGTGACTTCAGATATAGTTTGTTTTATTTGCCGAACTACGCGGGTTTGATTCTCACCGGATGTGGGATACGTAGGCAAACCTCATCGGTTCCGACCCAAATTTTCAAAAAAAATCCAAAATATTTTCCTTTAGTTCCTTCTTCAAAAAAAAATCTTTCCTTAGAAAAAAAAAGGGTAAAAGTAGTTTTAAACTCAAAAAAAAATGTTTTCTTTCTTTCTAATGTCTTTCATCCGAAAAATTAATAAAAATTAAAATCTAAAAATACGGGTTTACTTCATTTTGAATTATTCTTCCAACAAAAAAAAAATCATCAAAAAATCGAAAATCCAAAAAAAAAAAAATTTCCTTAGATATCTTTCTTTTGTAAATGTCAAAAAAAAATTGAGTCTAAAAAAAAATATTTTTTGTTTTTCTTTAGAAGTACTTTTGTAAATAAATAAAAACTCAAAAAAAAAAATTCAAAATATTTTTCTTGAAAGTTCCTCTTTCGAAAATTAAGAGGCAACATCAAAAAAACAAAAAAAAAATTCTTTCTTCCTTAGAAAAAGATAAAACAAATGAAAATTAAAACAAAAAATATTTTCTTTTTACTTCTAAAATCCCCAAAGTTCCAATCAAAAGAAAAGGAATTTTTAGAAGTCTTTCTTTCAAAAATAAAAATAGAGTCAAATTTTGAAATCCAAAAAAAAAAAATCTTTTCTTCTTTTAAAGCATTTTTTATAGAAAATTCTAAGAAGAAACAAAAATAAAATAAAAAAAATCCTTTATTCTTTTAAAGCATTTTTTCAAAAAAAAATTCCAAAAAAAAAATTTAGCTTATTTTGTAGAACTACGGTGGTTTGATTCTCACCGAATGTGAGATACGTAGGCAACCCTCATCGGGTCCAACCTCCCTTTTGCAAAAATAGCCCAAAAAATGTCAAAATTTTAATTTTTGTCATAAATAAGTCAGGTGATGCCATTCTTGTTTAAAATAAGCCGAATGTCCCCAAAAGGGCGCCGGAAGGCTGTTTTTGCAAGAACAGCCACTCTGAGTCATTTTTAAATGGTTTGTGGGCACAACCTTAATATTTCCCTCCCAGAAGTGCTGAAAGGCCGTATCTGCAAAACCAAGTCTTTTTTTTTCTAAATAAAGAAAATTTTGGAAAAATAGCCACTTTTTCCTTTTAGGTCAAAATAAATTATTAAAATACTCCTTAGATGTCTCTCATAAATAAATAATAAAAATATAAAAATATATAAATTTTGAAAATTTGAGTCCGAAGATATTCCAAAAGTTTCAACAAAAAGAAAAGAAATTTTTTAGAATTATTTCTTTCAAAAATAAAAACAAAAATCAAAATCAAAAATCAAAAAAATATATTTCCTTTCTTCTTCTAAAAGCATTTCTTTCAAAAAATCTAAAAAAAAATGAGTTAGTATATTTACTGCATTCCCAATCTGCCCGAACTACGCAAGATCTGATTCATGCGGGGTCATGATACGTAGGCAATCCCTATCGGATTCGATCATAGTCATAAATAAACTGAGAGAAAAATAATGTGATAAAAAAGAGTGAAAGAAAAAAATGAAAAAAAAGAGAGTGCCAAAAAATAAAAGGGCGGCAAAAACAAAAAAAAAATCAAAAGTGAAAAAAAAAACGAGAGCAAAAAAAAAATTATTGAAAAAAAATAATAAAATAAAATAAAAGGAAAGAGGTACATACTGAAAGAGCTTATGGTCGGAATGATTTGTGAAGCTGAGGAATGTGATGCGGCACTAAGGCCATTGCAGCAATTGCCGAGACAGAAGGAAAGCCACAAAATGGTCGCCAAGAACGAAAGTTCCCTATCACATGGGAGTCTCGATAGCCAGTCTTGCTATCCTTTCTGCATCCGGATTATCTCAGGGTGTGATCCGGATGTTTTACTTTATTGTCTTACTTTCCGATGTAAACCCTTCTATCTTCAAAATTAAAAAAAAAATCAAAAAAAAAAATCAAAATCAAATGAAATTAATATTTCATTGTTCAAGAATGTCTCTTTTCTTTATCTTGTCATTCTTTCTTATTCTCTTTTCAGTTATGTTAAATGCAGATTTCAATAATATGACATGCTTGCGGACTTCATGCTCGGATCCTGAAAGCTGTCAAACCTCAAAATAATGAATCAAGGATTAGATCGCAATAAAGATACGTTTAAGAAAATAAAACAAAGAGTTGAAAAGCTGAAAGAAAATTGGGTCCAGATTGGAAATGTACATACATTGCAACACGAGTAATGCCAAAAGAGTGTGTTGTACTTGGGACACATCGAAGGAAATGTCCTTGAAATAACTGTCAATGCAAATGCAGTCAAAAGGTAGTATGTTGGATCCTCCGCTCCGTATAGTTCTAATATTCTCCGGTTGGGATGACGAAGGCTTTCATTCTCGCTACCCAAACACTATCAACCCTTTGCAAACCCTTTGAGCCGGTTACCATTCTTTGACTACCCTCTTTGGAACCTGAAAGTGTCATAAAAAAAATTGAAATGAAAAAGAAAAATGAAAAAAAAAAGAAAAAAAGGAAAAGGAAAAGAAAAAAAAAATAGAAAAAAAAGAAAACCAAAAACAAAAGTTCCCTGAACTACGTTCGACTTGATTCCGAAAGGATACGTAGGCAGCCTCTCTCTGGCGTTCAGTCACACCAAAATAAAAATCCACAATCCCCTCCAAAGTTGAAACTGGACCAAAATTATAGTGGTTCGGCGACGGTTCGCCAGAAAGGTTCCAAAGTTGTATATCAATCCAAATCCTTTTTACCCAAATCCTAGTCAAGCCCTTCCGATCAATCGGGGAGAATGTTCAAGGATCAGAGAATACATCTACTTGGATCTGATACAATCAAAATAAGAAAATAAAATGAGAGAGTCTTATTAGTGAAAACCCACACGGGCACCGTAAGGCGATGGTGAGCAGAAAAAAATCAAAATGAGAGTCTTGTTAGTGAAAAGCCCACGCGGGCACTATAAGGCGATAATGTTAGAGAAATGAGAAAGGTCATCTAGTAAAAACCTGCAAAGGGCCCCACTGATCGAAAAGAAGATCCTCACAGCCATCAGCATCGACAAAGTCCTAGCAAGGTTTCTCGAATTTTGAAGCAAAAGATGTGATGAATTTCTGAGAGTCGGACGGTTTACACAGATCAGGCATCCAGTCCAAAAGGCATGTCTTGTTCATTGAAGTCCATATGTACTCCAGATAAGTCCTTCTTTCCTTTCCCCGAAAGGGACACTTCTTGTTTTCATTGTTTGTTTTCTTTGAATCCCTCTCGGTCTAACACTGTTTCGAAATTGAGACAAAGAAAGGATGGCAAGACTGATTCACAGGGTTCTCATTTGGTGCGAGCTAAAGTGCAAAAAGATACCCGGCCTCAGCAGGTGCATCAAGTCGACCTCGACTGGCCGGGGCAGCCAATGCTCTGGAATTGAAAACTCTTGGAAGGAGAAAATCAAACCGAAGTGCTTATAAAGGCAAATGAAGTGAAAAAGGTTGAGTCCCACGTGGCTAACCGTCTCGGCAAAGAGTTAAAAAGTCAAGGTACCCCCAATGCTCTGAATTTGAAGTTGGAAGCAAGAAGCAAGAAATAAAAGGCCTACGAAGGCGAAACAAAGTTGTAAAAGGTTAAGTCCCACGCAACTAGCCGTTCCAGCAAAGTTTGAGGAGCCAAAAGTTCCCCAATGCTTCGAAAAAAAGGGGGGAAAGGCCTACGAAGGCAAAATAAAGTCAAAAAGGTTGAGTTCCACCAACCCACCATCATGGCAAAATCTAAAAGAAAAAAAACCGAGGTTCTCAGGGCCTGATAAGAAATTGGTCCCCAGCAAACAAGTAGTTGCAATTGAGATCTTCATCAAAGAAGCTGGGCAGAGATCAAAAGATGTAAAACAATCAAGGCCACAAAACCAACCACCGTTTCAAACTAACAATTTTTCTTTGTTTGAAAAATCGAAACAGGTGCAATCCAAGCAACCGTGCAAGAAGCAGGTGCAACCAAAAAGGAAAAGAAATGCGCAAGTGTTAGAAACAGCTTTGCAGCAAATAATCAATCCAAAAGGGAAGTTTCCTCCAAGTTCTTTCCTGAATTTTTTTAATTAAAAAAATGAAAAAAAAATGATGAAGAAAAAGAAGAAAATCCCAAAATCAATCTTTTAGCCTTTTGCCAACATTAGGGCTCCAATCCCTAAGTTGTGCCTTTTTAGACATAGGGCCTCCATTCCCTAGTCGCCTTCTGCCAACATTAGGGCTCCAATCCTTGAGTTGAGCATTTTTCCCTTTAGCCGACATTAGGGCTCCACTCCCTGAGTTAAGCGTTTTTTCCTTTAGTCGACATTAGGGCTCCAATCCCTAAGTTGAGCATTTTTCCATTTAGCCAACATTAGGGCTCCAATCCCTGAGTTGAGCGTTTTCCTAGCCAATATTAGGGCTCCAATCCCTGAATTGAGCGTCATTCCTTAACCAACATTAGGGCTCCAATCCTTGAGTTGAGCAGCTTTCCTAGCCAATATTAGGGCTCCAACCCCTGAATTGAGCGTTTTTTCCTAGCCAATATTAGGGCTCCAACCCCTGAATTGAGCGTTTTTTCCTAGCCAATATTAGGACTCCAACCCCTGAATTGAGCATTTTCCTAGCCAACATTAGGGCTCCAATCCCTGAGTTGAGCGATTTCCTTTAGCCAACATTAGGGCTCCAATCCCTGAGTTGAGCGATTTCCTTTAGCCAACATTAGGGCTCCAATCCCTGAGTTGAGCGACTTCCTTTAGCCAACATTAGGGCTCCAATCCCTGAGTTGAGCGACTTCCTTTAGCCGACATTAGGGCTCCAATCCCTGAGTTGAGCGAGTTTCCTTGGCCGACATTAGGGCTCTAATCCCTGAGTTGAGTGTTTTCCTTAGCCAACATTAGGGCTCCAATCCCTGAGTTGAGTATTTTCCTAGCCAACATTAGGGCTCCAATCCCTGAGTTGAGCATCTTTCCCTTAGCCAACATTAGGGCTCCAATCCCTGAGTTGAGCGAGTTTCCTTTAGCCAACATTAGGGCTCCAATCCCTGAGTTGAGCGAGTTTCCTTTAGCCAACATTAGGGCTCCAATCCCTGAGTTGAGCGACTTCCTTTAGCCAATATTAGGGCTCCAATCCCTGAGTTGAGTGTTTTCCTAGCCAACATTAAGGCTCCAATCCCTGAGTTGAGTGTTTTTCCTTTTTTGCAAACATTAGGGCTCCAATCCCTAAGTTGAGTGTTTTTCCTTTTTTGCAAACATTAGGGCTCCAATCCCTGAGTTGCGTTTCTTTAGACATAGGGTTTCCAATTCCCCCATCAATCCCGCAGATTTTTATTGCAAAATAACTCACAAAATTTTCCTAGTAAACTGGGGCAGAAAAATTTCGTTTGTTTGTTTATTGTCGTGTCCGAGCAGGTTTGACCTCGAGGCACAGGGTTCGAGATGACTATGGAGTGAGTTTCAATCTAGAATAAAGAGGAGAAGAAAAAGAACAAAAAAGAAATGAGCTCGAATAATGGAGCAAACAAAGATGTGGACTGCTCGAAATCTGATTGAAGTCGCATGCCCCGCCAATCCTGTTTTGCTCAATGCTGCAGAAAGAAACAAGCACCTACAACTCGCGAGCATCAAGATTCGGATCGAAGTCTACAGCAAAATCAGCTAAGACTCAAGATCAAGTTTCAAAAGAATTATAGATAGGAATCTTGTAACTCATAGTTGATAGACATAGCTAGCTTATCTTCGATTTCCCTTTTGGGTGTAATAAGGAGGTCAGTAAGCAGTAGTTGCAGCAACAACAGCAATAACAGTGAAACCACAGCTTCATGGTAGTCCCAGCTACCAAAACTTCCCGAACTACATTAACCTGATTCCCTTTTACCCAGGGATATGTAGGAGACCTTTTGAAGCAAAGGTTCGGTCAAATCTTTCAAAAAAAAAATGCTTCACACGGAGTGCTCAAACGGGCAAACATCGCTCGCTCACTTTATCTTTGCACGAAAAATCTTCGTGTTTTCGGACAAAGAGGGGCAGCTGTAAGCACGTGATTTTTGCCCTATATGAGAATTACTCCCAAAAATTTAAAATAAAATAATTTTGTGTTATTAGCAATTTTTGTGGATTTTGTGTTATTTTTCTTTTATTGTTTGCATTTGTGCGTGCATGTTTATTTGTTAAATTGATGAAAAATACAAAAAATATGTTGCATTTGTATTTAAGATTTAATTCTACAATTAGGAGTAATTAAGTTTGCTTTACAAAAAAGGAAAATCACAAAAATATGTATTTTTGCATTTTTAGCATTTAATGTCCAATTGGGTGATTTTATTTTTAATTGATATTTAATTATATGTGATAATTATTATTAGGAGTTAATTATTATATTAAGATAACCTTGGTTTTTATAATTTAATCTTAGCATTTTTAGTTTTATTAATTAGGAATTAAAATGACGAAAAGAGAACAAAAAATAGAAGGAAATTCGGATTGGGCCATCTTTCAAATTAAATTAACATGGCCCAAGTGTCTCACAAACCCAACCCAAAACCCACTGGGGCAACCCGACCCGATCCGCCCCATAACCCAAACGACCTACCCTTTTCCTTTCATTTTTTTTACTTCATTTTTCTAAAACACCCAAACCCTAAAACCATCTGCCACCTTCATCCCC
This sequence comes from Nicotiana glauca, assembly GCA_026770625.1. Taxonomy (NCBI): domain Eukaryota; kingdom Viridiplantae; phylum Streptophyta; class Magnoliopsida; order Solanales; family Solanaceae; genus Nicotiana; species Nicotiana glauca. Next base: position 5,183 of record MDKF010772999.1, on the reverse strand, counting down.
ATCTTCAACAAACAAACACACACACAGCACCACCATGAACGACCCCTCCACCATTCTCGCCGGAAAAAGGACCAGAGAACACCCAATCCTCACGTCCAGCAGCCACCACCCCTTCCACGTCGTCCAAACGAAACCCACAACCACCAGCTTCTTCGTCGACGACACCATGAACGACCACCATTTCCATCCATCTCCAGCGAACCAACATGCTAGTCCACCATCCAGCTCGTGAACCACCATCACCCTCATGACAAACAACACAAATAGTCTCCGTCGAACCAGCTCCAAACGACCAGCAGTCACGCCGGATTCGGCCATGTTCGTCGTCAGTCATTGTCATCTGTTGAGTTCGTCTTCAAGTCGTCGTCAGTGTTGTTCGTCTTCAGCCGTCCTCATTTCTTCAGCCGTCATCTTTTGAGTTCAAGTTTGCCCGTCAGAGTTACTATTTTTCCCGGCGAGGTCTGGTTGTTGTTCGAACCCGACCATTAAACTGGTAGGTTTCCGTCTTATTATTCTATTAGTTTTTCGTTCGATAGATTAATCTTCTTGGGTTGCTATTGGTTAAGCATGTATTAAGTTATAGATGGGAAATAATGTAGAATAAGTTACGGACTCAATGCCTTGAAGTCTTGTTTTGATATCTGTTCGTTCTAGATGAATGTGAGTTGGTGAATCTTGATTTGAATATGGACTAAATGTTGGAGCAATTCCTGTTAAGATTTACTGAATTCTGTTATTTTGTTCTTCGATTTTATTTGTTATTGACTCATTTCCTTTAGTAATTTTTATATAAATGATTTCCCTGCTCGTTCATTTTTGTCTAAGTTAACCAGGATTGGTTCCCAATATGGTTAGCTTATCCCCTTTGATCTGATGCTGTGTGATTCAATCTGAGTTCATGAGATTTATTGTTTGAATTTTGTTAGGTTTGAATTGGTTATAGCTGATATGGTTTTGTTACAGATTAAAGGTTTGGGGTTAGAATAGTAATTTCAGTAGTTTCAGGGGTAGTTTCGAAATAGAAAACTTGCTGATTTGTTTAAATTAAGTGTTCTGTCCACTAAGTTAATATAATAATATATTTGTTTAATAATAGTGGGGAACAAGACATAATGGGGAGGTTTAAAGGGATTGATTAATTAAAGAAAAGACAAGGGTTAGTGGGGAGCAAGACATAGTGATGTAAATAAAGGAAAAAGGGGTTTGGAAAGTAAAAAGGAGTAGGGGTAATAATAAAAGTGGTTCTTTTACAATTGGAAAAGGGGGGAGTTTTGACAGAAGAGGGGTCTTCTTTCTTGTCGAAAAATCATGGCTATAAATAGAGAAAGTTTTAAGGAGTCAGGGGGTTCATCTAATACTGTTTTGTTGAGAACTAAAGAGAGCTTCAATTTTAACTATCAAGTTATATTTTCGAGTTCATCTTTTGGTTGTTGGTAATTCTGTTTGGTATTTCTGGTTGTATACCCTGGTTTTTGGTGTTGGTGTTGTTGTTTGGTATCTTTGAAATTCCTACTGGTTTTCCTGGGATTTATTCTGCTGGGTTCTCTATCTTTATTCATGGCATGGCATTGGCGAGCGTCGAGGGAGGGGACTGACTCGAGATCCCATGCTTTCGAGGTCATTCTTCGAAGTATCACGTCAGGGGAAAATTGGTTTCCCCGATTTTCACCGCGTACACCAGGGTTGTGTAATAGTAGCTTCAAGCTAAGTAGGAGAGTCCCATTGCCTATGATTGGGTTGCATGGTCGTCTATTTGTGAGATTTCTAGTTTTTGGTATATTGGTGAGATATTATGACTATGGAAGAGGGTCATCAGTAGTGGTTTGAGCAAAGAATTAGAGGAATGCGTGCTATAATTGGCCTTATTGATTATATTCGGGACCAAGTTAGAGTGGGTGGCTCTCAACGGCCCTAGTGGATTCAAAGGTTAGAGTGTGGTGCCTAAGGATTTCGAGTCCATAAGTATAGTTAAGAATCGAGCTTTTTTAGAAGATTATGATAAGAGGCTCAGAATGTTCTATGATATTTTTGACTTCTAGTGTAGCATTGGGAGTAAAATGATAAAAAGACTTTGGATTCATAGAGGAATTATTAGAACAGGTCTACCAGTTGAAGATGCGAATGTGCGTGCAAGGAGGGTGTGAAACGGTTCTTGGGTTTGGAGAGAATGTGGTCGCTATGGAATGGGGCTACTCAAGATGAGCGCAGATTTAGGTTGGTGATGTAAGGAATGGACCTATTATTATCTCTAAGGCAAGTTAAGGATGAATTAGAAGAAGTTAGATTGATTTGCCATGGTTGAATTGTCATAATGGTGGCGGTGATCAGTTCCTTCAGCATGACTAAGTTATGCATGTTATTTGTGGCGGCACGTGCGAGGCTTGACGGCTTCCGTAATTGATTTTATTTGGTAGTATTCAAGTATTATGGCCTTGTTATGTGTAGGCGGATCCCGGAACGGCCATGGTTGTTTAGACCACTACTTGCGGATTTGAATGTTCTACGGTTATGAGAATTCACTCGCGTGTAGGTATGGTTCTCTTTGAATTGGTTAAGCAAAAAGTTTTTGTGTGATGAAATGTTTAACCTAATAGTGGTTCAGGAGTTATGATGAAATTCTTGTACTATCGCATATTGGCTTGTTAGGTACTAAAGGCTATGAACAAAATGACTACGGTCATAAGGCTCCGGCCAAACTAAGGCGACTCAGGGACACCCGACCATCACCATAAAATCACAGGCCTTCAATTACTTCGAAAATACTTCATAAAGGACAGGTTAATCAGGCTACCCTCAGTATAAGCAAACGAGCTTTATTTATATCAGCTCCAAATAATAAAAAGGCTTCGAGATAATTCAGCCATCAAGAAAAACCTACTGAGGTGCTCATTTATTGTCACATACCGGCTCATAATCGAGGTTCTTATCAATCCGTCGAAGAGTCGAACGAACATAAAAATTTTGAAAAGTCTTTAACAAGGGAAAAATAAAGCTATGCTAGAGGTCGTACCGACCCACTGTGTAAGAGCCTAAGCACAGCCTATATTAGAATTCGTACAGACCCACCGCGTAAGAGCCTAAGTGCCAGCCTATATTAAAGGATGTGCTGACCCAATGCATAAGAGCCTAAGAGCTAGCTTAAAATTTGAAGACTTAAGGGTTGATGAGCTCGAGTCGGAACCGACTCGAAGAATGAACCCAAAATAGCTAACTAAAAAGCACCTAAGGGCAAATGCATAAGAGCCTACGAGCTAACTTAACAAGCCTCAAAGGCCAATTTATAAGACTAAGGGTTTTACCTCAAAGGCCAACTCATCTACTAATCATTGAAAAATGTTAAAATTCAAGACAAAAAAAGACATACAAAAGTAAAGGGAAATCCATGAAAGGGGAAAACCTAAAGACGACTTCGTATATATGTATGCGAAATAATACAAGGCTTCATTTATAAATGTTATCTAAGGACATTATACACATAATCAAAAAGAAAAAGCCTAGTCTACTCTCCTCTCGGGGACTGTGGCCATATCGGCCCCTTCCTCATTATCTCCGGCATCTGATACGAGGAACTTGGCATCGTATTCATCCGCCTTGGCCTACTCTATCTCTTCCAAGAGATCGAATCCCCTAGCATAGATCTCCTTGAGGGTTTCCTTTCAGGATTTGCACCGGGCATATTCATTGCTTCTTCTCTCCCGATCGGAAGCCCCTCTCAACGCAGCTCAAGCATCGGTAACATTTTTTAAATAGACTGCCACTTTCTTATAAGCCTTGGCCCGAATCTCTTCAGCTTTAGCCCGAGCATCCACGACCTCGACCTTTATCTTTTAAAGGTCAGACTCAAGCCTTGCAATCATGCTCGTCTGGACCAAGTTATTTTCACGAGCATTCCGAAGTTGTACCTCAACGGAAGAAGCGTTGGCCAAAGCATTCTTCTTGGCTGCAACTTGGGCATTTATCTGGGGCCTTAGCCCATTATACTTATACTTAGCCTGACCAACTTTGACCTAAAGGCATTCAAGGTCCTCCTTCTTACTCTACAACAGAAGTATCAAAATATTAATCTCCAAATAATAGGGGAAGAAACACGTTTTTCCTTGAAGCAGAGGTTACCTGTTTCTCGAGGCGGCCTTCGTAGTTCAGGCTTCGATTCATCTCGTAACAAAGATGTCTCTACTCTTTTTCCCTTTTATCACATAGAAGACTAAGGGATTTCTCCCAGTCCAAGACCCTCTGCAACCTAGCTTCGCAGCGGAGCAGCTCAGACTTGACCTTATCAAAGGCCTATGAAAAAGAAGCTCAATAAGAAAATGAGAATGCAAAACTGGAAAACCAACGAAGTCAAACCCAAACTCACCATGGAACAGAGCCGTTCAGCCTCCTCAAAAGTTGAGCGTACATCTGCTGGCCTAGTCTCATCGTCCCTAGTTGAGTCTCTCTCGATGGGGATATGATCGCTCAAGACCCCGCTTAATTTAGGCGGCCCCTGGCCTCGAACATACCTCGAATTACCTTCAATGGGAGATGAAGACGGAGATAAAAAATCTTTATCCCTCGAAGTACCTTCGACTGGAAAAGAAGACGGTGGCAAAGAAGGAACCATTTTTCCAAGGCTAGAGGCATCGGGTGCTGCAAGATTAGCCTATACATCTTTTTTGAGCCTCTGAGCAGGTCTTGCCTCGCTATGAGCACCCTCTTCCTTCGGGGATTCCTTTTATTTGTTATTATTCCTCATCCCCGAAGACGAAGACCCTTCCTCCTACCCGAGGGAGCACAATCTCATATCAAAAAATTCTCCAATACCTGAAGTGATGGAGTTAATACACATAAAAGAAAGTACCTTTCAAAGAAAATAAATTACACAACACGTATCGTGGTGTTTTGCCTCCCATCTACCCTTGGACAGATCTTACCACTTACGCTCATTGTAAGGAGAGCAAGCTGCCAATTTTCGAGTCCAGTTTTCCAGGTCGGGGACCTCTTCTTAGTGAACAAATTTTGGCATAGCAGCCATAACTATGGTGAAACAAAAAGAAGAAGATGAATACTTAGACGAAAGCTTTGAATTAAAATGGTGAAAGAACTGATGCAAGGAAGAAAAACCCTACAAAAAAAATAGTTGATCAAAATAGCAAAGTCCTCAAATGATAGGAAAGAAAGCTCATATATAGGGCAAGCATTCG
>MU779035.1:51630-92517 GCA_026770625.1 Nicotiana glauca | reverse complement strand
ACTAATTGCAATCAAAAATCATTTTTATTTTTTATTTTGGAATTAACTGCTTGGGGCAAAAATCACGTGCTCACACCTAGCCAATATTTATTCCTCCATTCAGAATGGCGCCAGCAGAGTTAAGAGAGTTAAAGGAGTAGTTGAAGGATTTATTAGAAAAGGGGTTCATACGACCGAGTGTGTCGTCGTGGGGTGCTCCGGTTCTCTTTGTTAAAAAGAAGGATGGGTCACTTCAGATGTGCATTGATTATCGGCAGCTAAACAAAGTCACCATCAAGAATAAATATCCTTTGCCTCGGATAGATGATTTGTTCGACCAATTACAAGGTGCAAAGTTCTTCTCCAAAATTGATTTGCGATCTGGGTATCACCAGTTGAAGATCAGAGAGCAGGATATTCCTAAAACCACCTTCAGAACTCGCTATGGTCATTTCAAATTCTTTGTCATGTCTTTTGGGCTAACCAATACCCCAGCAGCTTTCATGGACCTTATGAATCGGGTTTTCAAGCCATTTCTAGAATCCTTCATGATTGTCTTCATTGACGACATCCTTGTTTATTCGCGGAGCAGGGAGGATCATGCTTATCACCTCAGAGCAGTTTTGCAGACTCTTTATCAGCACCAGTTGTACGCTAAATTCTCAAAATGTGAATTTTGGTTGGAGTCTGTCACTTTTCTGGGTTATGTCGTTTCCAGTGAGGGGATTCAGGTGGATCCCCAGAAGATTGCAACGGTGAAGGATTGGCCTAGACCCATGACCCCAACAGAGGTTCGTAGCTTCTTGGTTTTAGTCGGGTACTACCGGAGGTTTGTGGAGGGAATCTCTACCCTCGCCTCCCCATTGACTAAATTGACGCAAAAAGCAGTTGAGTTCCAATGGTCCGACGCTTGTGAGAAAAGTTTTCAGGAATTGAAGTCAAGGTTGAGCTCGGCACCGATATTGGCCTTGCCGGAAGGCACAGAAGAATTTGTGGTCTATTGCGAAGCTTCCAGGGTCGGTTTGGGGTATATATTGATGCAGCATGGGAAAGTTATAGTGTATGCTTCAAGGCAACTCAAGAATCACGAGAAGAATTACCCGACTCATGATTTGGAGCTTGCAGCAGTTGTATTTGCCTTGAAAATATGGCGGCACTATCTTTATGGGATCTATGTGGATGTGTTCTCAGACTACAAGAGTCTCCAATATTTTTTCAAATAGAAGGAGTTAAATTTGAGGCAGCGGCGGTTGTTAGAATTGCTTAAAGATTATGATTTGAACATCCTATACCATCCGGGAAAGGCGAATGTTGTGGCCGACGCCCTCAGTCGAAAATTCATGGGTAGTTTGGCTTACTTAGGGCAGATCAGAGGCGCCTAGCTTGGGAGGTCTATCAGTTAGCCAGTCTTGGGGTTTGCATTTCGACCCCAAATGAGGAGGAAGTTATGGTGCATAATAGAGCAGAATCATCGTTTGTGGTGGAAGTCAAGGAAAAACAGTTCATCGATCCAGGATTGGCACAGATGAAGGAGGCAGTTCTGAATAACAAAACTTTGGCATTTTCACTCGACGGCAATGATGATGTGCTATGATGTCAAGGAAGGCTAAGTGTTCCAGATGTGGATAACCTTCGGGAGAGAGTAATGGCAGAGGCTCATCATTCCAGGTATTCGGTGCACCCGGGTTCTACAAAAATCTATCACGATCTCAAGGAAATTTATTGGTGGAATGGTATGAAGAGGGGTGTGGCTGACTTTGTGTCTAAATGTCCAAATTGTCAGCAAGTAAAAGCTGAGCATCGGCGGTCCGGTGGGTTAACCCAGCTTATGGAAATACCAATGTGGAAGTGGGAGATGATCAACATGGATTTCGTGGTAGGATTACCTCTCACTCAGCGGAAGTTCAACTCAATTTGGGTGATAGTGGATCGACTCACCAAATTAGCTCACTTCTTACCAGTCAAGACCACCGATACAGCAGAACAGTATGCTCGGTTGTACATCAAGGAAATAGTGAGGCTTCATGGTACTCCGCTCTCTATTATTTCGAATTGAGGGGCTCAGTTCACAGATAATTTTTGGAAGAAATTTTAGCAAGGTTTAGGTACCCAGGTGAATCTCAGCACGGTTTTCCATCCGCAGACCGATGGATAAGTAGAGCGGACTATTCAGGCGCTTGAAGATATGTTGCGGGCTTGTGTTTTGGACTTCAAAGGTAATTGATATGATCACTTGTCCCTTATAGAATTTGCTTACAATAACAGCTTTCATGCTAGCATTCAGATGGCCCCATTTGAGGCATTATACGGAAGAAGGTGTAGGTCTCCGATTTGGTGGATCAAAGTGAGTGAAGCAGAACTGATAGGGCCAGATCTTGTACACCAGGCTATGGAGAAAGTTAAAATCATTCAAGAAAGGATGAAGACTACTCAGAGTCACCAAAAGTCTTATGCGGATGTTCGTCGGAGGGAATTGGAATTTCAAGTTAATGATTGGGTGTTCTTGAGGGTATCCCCTATGAAGGGAATTATGCGCTTCGGGAAGAAAGGTAAGTTGAGTCCTAGGTATGTTGGGCCGTATCGAATCATTCAAAGGATAGGGCAGGTGGCCTATAGGTTGGAATTACCTCCCGAAATATCATTAGTGCACCCGATGTTCCACGTGTCCATGTTGAAGAAAGTGGTTGGAGATCCATCCACCATCGTGCCAGTCGAGACTATCCAGGTTAATGAAGAGTTGTCATATGAAGAGGTTCCGGTTTCCATTCTTGATAGACAAGTCCGTAAGTTGAGAAATAAGGAAGTTGCCTCGGTCAAGGTGTTGTGGCGGAGTCAACGGGTTGAGGAAACTACGTGGGAAGTGGAGAAGGAAATGAAAGAGAAATATCCCCATTTGTTTGATCAAGTTTAGAAGAAATTATGTGACCTTTCTATCTCTAAAACAACTATCATTGTGTACGAATTCTTTCCTTCCTAATGCTAGTAAAGTTCCTCTAGTTGTGCAAGACTTATAGGTGTTGTGATTGTTTTAAGTCATGTGAACATCTCTTTGGTAAATGAAAGTTTGACAAAGACTCTTGTGATAAGAAATCAATTAATGGTTGTATAAGCTGGTAACGAATTACTTGTATGCATGTAGTATGTTAAAATGGTTAGATTATGTGAAACTCATTGAGATAACTGATTCATAAGAAAAACGTATCAAGTGATCAAATGTGTGCAATTATTAAGGTAGGAAATTGTATGACAGTTGTAGGGATGGTTGTAATCCTGTTACGGCATTTGGAATTTGTGTTTCCGGGGCCCTCTGTCAGGTAGGGATGTCCAAATTACAAAGGAAACTCTGGCAAAACTTTTTTTTTAAAATTATGGGGAATAGTGAAAAGTACAAGAATCTGCGTAACTTGTTTTCAAAAACCAACTGAGCTTTAGAATACTGAAAAGTTTGGAATGAGTCTTCATTCGGGGATGAATGATTTTTAAGTGGGGGAGGATGTGAGACCCCGTAAAATTTTTGGACTCAAAACCTAGTAACTTGTGGTGTCGACTCCGAATATGTGTTAGGAATGTGTAAAAATCAAAAGAATCAATTTTCCAAAAAATTTCCATTATGCGGTCACAAATCAGCTATGCGGACCGCATTTCTGCCGCAGAATGAAGCAGAAGAATTGCCAAAATTGATGTTGAAAACGCGGTCTTATATGCGATTGTATAATCAATATGCGGACCGCATAATCATCGCATAAATTCCTCAAGGATTTGTGGAGGTCAATTTTGCGGTGTAAAATGCGACCGTATAACAGGAATGTGGACCGCATTCCTATCGCAGACCCAAGCAGACCCTTCAGAGTCTTGGGTGCATTTCTGCGGTCCGATCTGCGGACCACATTTCAATTCTGCGATCGCAGAATGCGACCACAGATCTTGCTCGGGCTTCTATTTTTCTAAAATTTAAAACCCGACCCTTTTTTAATAAAGCACCCCAACCCCTCATTTTAACGATCTTTCTGAACAAAATAAGAGAGAGGGAAGAAAGGGTCTTGAGAGAGAAAGTCATCTTCTCCAAAATTTGGTTCTTCAAAACCATCCGGGCCGGGAAATTTCAAGCTTATCTTCATACCCCCTTTTCTTACAGGTAAAATCCCTAACCCTTCTCATTGAATTTCTGGTTTAAACTAAGGGGGAAGTATCATGCATTGGTCCTTGAAAATAATGGGTGAAATCATTCATGCATGTCTATTAAAACCAACAATCTAGTAAGAGGTATGGGGTAGGGGTAAAGGAGTGTTCAAAGAGGGGTTGATAATCTAAATAAGTTTAAGTAGTAATTGTGAACTTCAATTCTAAGTTATGTGTATTAATTTTTGCACTATATTGACGTTGCTAGATTTTGGTGAACTGGAAGTAGAAATTAGAAAGGAATTCAGCTCCAGGTATGTATGGATAACTTTGATCTTTGTAGAATCACCTTGTTTGGTGTACGAATGTTTGGTATGGGATATCTATGTGGCTTATTCATGAAAATTATTGTGATTTGTATGATTGTGATTGTTGTGTAATTCTTGTGATTGGATTGATTGAGTGTTATGGTAAGAGTTGAGAAACAAATGATGGAAGAAAATCGTGAATGATGCAACTGGAATAACTGTGATAACAACCTCTATGGCTTATTGTGGGCAATTGTCGTTGTAATGTAAAGCACATGTGAGTTGTTGGATGTGAAAGAAAATAGTATTGATGGTTATGGAAATACTTGTAAATTGTTGTTGTTATTTCTTAAGAAGTGTTGTTGTTAATCCTTGTGAATTGTTGATTGTTGTTGTGTTGTTTGTGGATTGTGACTATACGGTGGGATCAGGTTGCGCACCGCAACATGAAGTTATAAGGTGTGGGTTATGGTGATAAGAGTGGCCGAGGTAATAAGGGTGTACAAGGTAACAAGGGTGGAAAAGTGATCGAAATCACTATCGAAATAAACATTTGAGCAAATTGTGAAATCATTGGTGTGGAATTGTGGAAGGTGGAAAACAGGAGAGATTGAAAACTTGTTTGGCTTGATTGTTCCTTTTCTTGTGCATATGATTGTTGTTTCTATTACTGTTATCTACTCGTACATGGCTTGAGTTTACTTGGAGCAAGTTAGTTCATACATACCAGTACAATTCAAGTGTACTGACATCCCTTTTGCCGGGGGTGCTACATTCGTGTTATGATTATAGGTGGATCCATAGCAGGTACTCCAGTCCACCAACCGTAGCTCATCATCCCTTCCCGCCAGTTGAATTGGTGAGCCCCTTTCCTTTCGGGGCCCTGCGTGGCTCGTGCCGCCTTTATTCCGGAGTCTAATTTTGGTTTTGTGTAAGGTATAGCCAGAGCCTTATTACCGCAAAGTTCTGTATTATCCTGTTGTACCTTTAGAGGCTCCGTAGACAGGAAATGTGGGTCATGAACTTACGTAATATGTATCTTGCACGTTGGGTTATGTAAAGTGTAAACCACGCTAAGGATCATGTACCATATGTATGTTTTGTAATAAAAAGGTGTTTTGTTTGTAAATGGTTATTTCTCTTGGCTAATAAGTAATGAAAAATGCGGGGTAACACATGGGGTAGGAGAGGCACTCAGGTCCGTTTGACTGGGGCTACCCGATCGAGCACCGGTCATATCCCTCGAATTCGGGGCGTGACAGAAATGATCCTCGCACTGCACAGCGATGTGCAATGCTTTGTCATGGCTCAGCCCTTCCGGTGACAACTCATCTTCATAGAAGGTGATTTTGTGACTCTCCAATACTTGCCCTACCATGTTTGCCATTTCTCCTCCAGTTATGTTGCTGGGTACATATGCCTCACTCAGTATCTTCAACAAGGCATTCTTATGTGCATCGGAGCTTTGCAGAAAAGCTAGGATGGAGATCTGCGCCGGTGTTTTATTCAGTTGATCAATGACCGAGTACTCCTTTGCTTGTATCTTCCTCCAGAGATCATCAGGCCCAGTTTCAATAGGCCGTCCAGAGGCCTGCTTACTTGATTCAGCTAAATGTTCTGGGGTATAAACCCTACCGGTTCTTATCATACCCTGCACCGCAACTGCTTCTCCAGCTTTTGCTTTTCCTTTTCTCCTTGCCTCGCTGTGTAATCTCAGGGGATGGTCTTCGTATGGAATGGTGCTATGGCTGACATTGCCACCGGGATGGGTACCTTTTCTTTGGGAGGTAACACAGTAACTTCAAATGGTGCAGGTGCCTTTGGAGATTCAAACTCAACCTCAATTGGTCCTGGAATCTCTGTAGAAGATGGTGCTTCAAGATCGAGTGGTATGGACATGTTCACTTCAGCGTCTTTAGAAGGCTGAATCTGGACTACAATCGGATTAAGTGTGATGTTGGTTTCTTTGGCTTGTCACCTTCAGCGATTAATTCGATCAACCCTTTGGGGTCCCAATCATCCTCTATCTCGATCATGTGAATGCCTCCGCCTTTGTGGTCGGGCAGAGGGTTGTTGCAGACATTTGGAGCAGGCACTTTTGCCACAATGATCTTGTTGTCAGTCAAAGCCTGAATCTTGTCCTTCTGGGAGCGGCACTCATTAATGGTATGCCCCTTCATGCCGGAATGGTATGCACAGGTTTTGTTTGGGTTGATCTATTGGGAAGGGTTTTCTGGAGATATGGCAAGGATAGGGGTGACATAACCCGCAGCTCTAAGCCTTTCATACAGCTGGTCGATTGGTTCAGCAACGGCGATGTATTGTTTGGGAGGTCTGCGGTCGAAGTTCGGTCAGTGTCTAGGGAAATTTTGGGGAGGTGATTGATAGTGAGCTTGTTAGGTATTGTAGGCTTGGTAGACGTGTGCGGGTGAAGTAGACTGATATGCGGGAGGTTGAGATGTTTGATAAGTAGGTGGGGGAGCTTAGAAAGAAGGCAAAGGTGCTTGGTAATTGGAGGTAGGTTGATACGTAGGAGAGGGTATTGGATAGGTTTGGTATTTTATTGGGGATTTTGTTCTCCGTGCAACCATCACGACACCCACATCCCTTTTCTTGGATGTGCCACCAGACTGTAGAGCCTTGTTGGTAGCCTACAATGCTTCAAAGTTAGTGACCATACCACTTTTGATACCTTCCTCGATCCTCTTCCCTAGTTTGATGATATCGGAAAAATTTCTGGCCTTCGATCAATATCAACCTCTCATAATACTGTGGGTCCTGAGCCCGGACGAAAAACCTATTCGTTTGTTCTTCTTCTAAGGTCGACCTGACCTTAGCAGCCTCTAATCTCCATTGAGTAGCATACTCACGGAATGTCGCCGTGGGTTTCTTATTTAAGTTCGGGATGTAGAACATATCTAGTGCATTCTCCGTGTTAAATCTGAATTTGTCCATGAAATCGGATGCTATATTTACCCAATTTGACCACTTCTTCGGGTCTTGTCTTATGTACCAAGATAGAGCATCCCCTTTCAGTCTTCTCATAAAGAGCTTCATGCAAATCTTTTCATCCTTTCCTACTCCGACCAGCTTGTCTCAGTATCTCCTTAAATGAACTCTGGGATCCTCGATGCCATCGAACATCTCAAACTTGGGAGGTTTGTACCCCTCGGGTAGTTCGACATCTGGTTGAATGCAAAGGTCTTCATAATTCAGTCCCTCAATCCCCTTGCTTCCTTCAACACCCTGAACATGGCTAGTCAGCTTCTTTAGTTCTGCGACCAGATTCTTGATACGAGAGTCTTTGTCATCAGACTCAGGCTGAATGGGGTGCGGTGTGGTTTCCACATAGATGAGGGTGTTGTGGTGATGATAATTTGTGGAGTTTAGTTGTTCAGGGATAAACAGTGGGATGTTGCTTGAAGTGGGGCATGTGTTGCAGTGGTGGTGGGGAGTGGATTGGTTTTGTTGTTTCGGGATGTTTTGTGGTAGTGTGGGATTTTGAGCATTGGGGAAGTTGACATCTGGAGTAGTAAGGGAAAATGACAAGCTTGCAAAAATTTCGAACTTGGTCCAGTTCTTCCTGAAATTTCAATAACTTTTGTTCGAGATGGGAGGTACTTTCCTTGGAAACCTAAATACTCTGGGGAACCTCTACCCTTTCAACTGAGTTCTCCTTCCTGATGTTACTCAAATCTTCCATTTTTCCCTTGTTCTTGTTTCTGATAGGTCTTGGACAAGGAGGAGGTAGAGGGCCCTTGGATCTTGTGGAGTAAGATGACGATGCCAGAATGCATGAACTAACCTTTGGGGAAGGGGAATAAAACAAAAAGGTAACAAGTTAGTGTGGATTATGAGGAGAAAAACATCGTAGTATTTAAACACATAGTGCAAGAATATAAATTGTGTCCTAATTTGGGAGCCTCATTGTGCTCGAGGTAGGCCTAGCAACAATTTGATTTGGAGAACTTATAATGCTAAATGCCTCATTTATTGATAAAAATAAGACGAATCCCAAAACGACACTAAAATTGCAGAAAATAAAATGTTACTAATGGCTATTGGCCCTATTACATTAAATCAAAGGAAAGACTCCAAACTACTTGGTCCCAGAGGGACCTTCCCCAGACTCGGCATCTTTAGCTCCATTGAACAGCTTCACCAGCTCACGCAGTCCCAGCAGCAAGTAGGCTCTAGCCAAGTGTCCTCCTTTATTTTCTTCAGCGTTCGGACAGTTTTCAATCCTCTAGATGAACTTCCTTTCTAGCTCCACTAAACCACGCTCCAAATACCCTAGTCGCTTGTTGGCGCTGACATCCATATCTTTCAATTTTTCAATCAACTTTTGATGGGCTTCTTGAATTTCCTGGTGCTCGCTTTTGCATTCCTGAATCCTCTTGTGCAATTGATTGTACTTAACCTATATTTTAGCCTTTTTGTCGATGACCCTGTGACCACGAACAAACCCGAGTTGTCCTAACCCACCGTGATCGTCTTCCAACGAACTTGGATAGTTTGGATTATAACCAGCATGGTACCTGTCTGGTTCTATGGAATCCTTTCCCAAGATGATTTTGCAATGCCACATGTGTTGAGCTTGACACTTGTAGGAACTATCGTCGTCTTGAAAGGTAGCCCTGAAGTGACTTATTTCGTTGACCCTTGGTATAACCTGCCTCTTCCTGCCTGTCTCATGACTCGGAGAGGGACATAGGGATAAGTTCCCCTCAGACTAATGAATATAAGAAACGGTGCATCCCGAGATCGGACAATGAACTCTTCAGTAGGGAACCATTCGAACATCCACTGTACTTGGTCTTCTTTCATATTTTCAAACAATTCTACCCACCTTTAGCGTCTTCCGGCTGAGCAAACATGTGAGGCATATAATTTATCCGTTTTGGCTGATGGAAGGCGATATGACCATCCCAGTCTCTGTGTAGAATCTCTTGCCGATATTCACCCTTTTGGAGATGCTCCATGAGCCAGAGTTGGAGCAGTAAGTTACAACCCTCAAAGTGTTTGGCCCCTTGTTGACATTTTTCTAGGGCTCAGAATATCTCCGCGACGATCATAGGTACTATGCTAAAAGGCTGCCCGCCAATTCCTTCCATCAAAGTCTTGGTGACCATGGCCAGTCTTCATAGGAAACACTATCATCCCCAAAAAGTAGAACATAAAGAAGAAGACTCTTCTGTGGATATACCCCAATGATGTGAGGGCGAATTCCTCTGGGTAAGTGCGATAGGATTTGCTATGGTCGTAACTCTCGTACAGATAGTCGAAAGGAATGTAGGAATCCTTCAAACAGGTCAAGTCTGTATTCTTCTTTAATCCCATCATTTTGAGAAAACCCCTACCCTTGCGATTTTTTGGCATAAGCAAACCCGGAGTCTCCCATGGAATACCAGCTAATCCTCTTATTTCCTCGAGCAAAGGTGTCATTTCAAGGTCCCCTAAGCGGAACACGGATCTGTCGGCATCCCAAAATAAAATTGCAACCTCTATGATTTTGTTGTCGGGTCGGATTTCCAAAAGAGAAGGCAAATTTCCCAAATATTTGTGAACGAGCGTCTAATCACTGGAGTGAAGGTCTTCCCACCAGCTTAGCAACCTTGGGTGGATGTTGGTTACCGTGCCGAATCTGTGGACTTCGTGCCTCATTTTCTGCAAAACAAAGTGTTAGACCCTTACCCCCGCCAAACCCAACTATTTAAACTAATAATTATCATTAAAGCATTTAGTTCCGGTGTCCATTTGGGTTCCAAGGAAACCCAGTGGACTTTGGACAAGGCTATCTTAAAGAGTCATTATGCGGACAACAGAACCGACTCAGCTAGGTTTGACAGTGATGCATGCACAGTTTAAATAGAGTATGGTTTCTATGAGGTATTAGACTGGTACCCTTGAGTGGAAAACTCAAGAGGGAAAGTCATGGAACTGTCGACCACACCGCTGATCAACTGGTTTTACCGCAAATACGCCTTTGCCAAATTTAGAGGGTGTAATATTGGAAGGGCACAACCACTCATTATAAGCATTGCTATGGTATTTTGTTTGGTAGGAGTGGAATATGATATGGAAGATGCAATTTACAATAATGAAACAAGTTGTCATATATTTGCACATTCATAAAGTAATGATTACAATAATTGCTCATAATTACAACGGTATTGAAGGAAAGCGGTAAAAGTATTAAAGAAAAGAAAACAAAGAGCCAAGTCAGTTTCATAAAAGAAGAGATAAAGATATCAGTAAAGCCAATAAAGAGGCAATAAAGTCACAAATAACATGAAATGGTAAAATCCTAAAGAAATCCCCAGCAGAGTCGCCATGTTGTCGATGCCCCCTTTTTCTTTAAAGGCGAAATCGGGTTTACGACATTTGGAAGGACAACTCTTTTCCCTTTTGGGAATTAGGTATTAGAGTTTGAAGAGTTGCCACCTAATGATTAAGTGCATTAGGACACTTGAGAAGGGTTTGAGTTTGAAGAACCAGAGTTCGGGTAAGGGCTAGAAATTATGCCGAGGGGAAGGTGTTAGGCACCCCTCAAGATCCACTAGGGTGGTTCCTGGCCATGTTATAATTGTGACTAAAAGTAAAAAATAAGCAAATAAGGGCTTCAAATATGAGGGATTGTCATATTAAAGTTGGCAGATAAGTTAAAGTTTGAAGAAAACAGAAAGGGGCTTGAATTTTGAGAAAAGAAAAAGCTTAAAAATTCTGAAAAGTGATAATTAAACAAATAAAGGGAAAGGGGGGTCCTAGGTTTACAAATAATATAGATCACATCAATGCAATACCCGGTAATCACTCCTCAAAGAGAGGCTGCACGTGGTATTAGAGCACTGGTCGTCATATACATATCTACCATTTCCCACCTTGTTAAGGTATTAAACGCGGAATAGTTTTGTTACTTATTGAATGCTAGTACCCTCCCCGATCCTACCAGTCCTCGAGGCATTTGGGACTATTAGTCCTAAAGGGAAGGGAGTTGGGGCTTTTCAGAAGTTTAAGAAAGGATAAAAGTCTAGGCGACAAACAAAACATATAATCAAATAGGGGGAAAAGCAAACAGCAGTTAGGGCTCAAACAGCCTCTTCATTTAAAGGCAAATACATAGCATGAATTCAAATAGTGGTTAGGTCTTTAATTAAATTTAACGTAGGAAGGGTGGCTGATATATCACATATTTTCAGATAAGAAGTTTTAATTAGACCTGCATGCTGGTTGTAATTATTAAGACTGGTATAGTTGATTAATTACCTACAGGTTTGCCTAAATAAGGCACGTAATCAGGATATCTAACAGAGCAGAAGGCATAGTGATTCTAAAAAAGGATCACTGATTTTAGAAACATACAAAAGTTCTGGAGATTTTACACGACTTTACCACTGATTTTAGACTTGTAAGCGAGATAGACGATTCAGATTCAGTTAGTTATTCCTATGGGCATGTTTTCTAAGCATGATTGATTTTAAAACATTTATAAAAGTGCAGGAGTCCTATAGACATGGTATCAGAGTGCATTTTGTTATTTGAGCCTATAAACTGTTTGCCTAGTGATAAATGATATGCAGAAGTGCAGAAAAAACCCTATAGTCATGGTCTCTAGATGAATATACTTATAGGCATGATTTCTACATGCATATATGAATAAACTTATAGACATGATTTCTATATGCAGATATGAATAAACTTATAAGCAGTATTTCTAAATGTATAATGAAATGACCTATAGGCAGGATATTTATATGCAAATACATAAACAAATATGATGTGATTGTAGAAAAAAACCTAAAGTATGATATCTACCCCACATGCATAACATGAGAGACCCTCCCCATTTTTACTATACATCCCATAGTTATTACAAATTATTACAACTTGGATGAAAAGTAAATTACATCAGAAATTAAAATTCCAACCAAGGAGAGCCTAATTTAGACTCCTAGTCCGATACATGAAATAAAACAACTTCCAAAGATCAGATTTCCAAAGCCTTTCTCTTATTTGGGATGTGTCAAAGTTCCAAGGGGTTTCATGAACTTCATGCAATGCTTACACCCCAAATATCATTACAGAATTATAGTGCAGTGTGGAAGGGCCAGCCCTCAAATGTTCAAGTTTAGAGGGAACTCAAGGTCCTAAGGCAAGGCTCTAGGGGGGCAGAACTTAGAGTCTAGGAGTAAGTGTAAGTGCAATAGAGGAGGGATTAGGGAAGTCCATGGAAGGCTAGTGGTCATGCCTAGCAATTGGGGTGTTGGCACACCCTTGACCAGCCTGTCTGCTTTAAATTGGGGAGTTAGGACCTATTGAAGGTTAGGTTTAGTCTTGAACATCAATTTGGATGCTGCCAGGCCATGAAATTTAACTCAGCACACATAAAGAAATGGGGTATGGGGATTCATAATAGAAGCAGGATATAAGGAAAGAGCAGACAAAGGGGCATACCCAGCAATGAGCATACTGGCACACCTTCCAGCCCACTTGGAGTTTAGGGGGTCAAAACTCTGTTCATGGACAACAATTATTGTTGCCATGCCCTAGGTCCCCACTCACAAATACATAGGGGGCAATTGAATAGGGAACAAGTGTTCACAAGAAAGAGAAGCAAGCAGTAGCATATAGGCATATTAAGTTAGATGTTAAACTTTACAAAATAGACATGGATACAAAGACTGTAAGTAAACACATTGGGGTGATGCTGAAAATTAAGTTAGGACATACCAGTTTCAAAGAGACGAGTAAAGAGAAAGCAGTAGTCTTGTAAAAGCCAAAGTACAGACAGGAAGACAGAATACTCTTAAGTGAGAGTTCAGAAGAGATTGTGAAATTATGTAGTTTGAAGTGTGTTCAATTGTGTGTGCCTTGTGAAAAAAGGGTCGTGTATTTATAGTGTGAAAGTCATGAGAAATAAGGTAAGAAAATAATTGAAGCCTGATTGTCAATCAATTACATAAGACTCCCTTTAATTAAGGGATTTAGATTCAAACGGGTATAAACCAATTAAGAAAATAAATTAATCAAACCCTTTGTGCAAAGCATGCAATTGAAGGCAAATGCATAAAGGTTATTTAAGGATAGGGTTTTGACAATACACGTTTGTGCAAATAAGGCAAGGGAATCAATTGACAACCAGTAGATCCCAAAGGTCTGAAATTTGGTATAAATGAACCAAGTCACAAAAAAAATGAAGAAGGGTTTTACCTAAGTCAAGTCGCCTAGGGAATCAGTAAAAGATGGAAAGCAATCAATCAAGCTATATTTAGAAGGACGTTTACACTAATTGCAAATTTGAAAACCAATTAGAGGAAAATTCATCATATATAAGGAGCATGTGAGCATGAAAGAAGATTGTCGTGTAAATCAGTTAGAAAGTATAGTATAGAAGAGTTTGGGAAAAGGTCAGAGTCATATGAGAATAAAGAAGTCCAAACTCAATTCAAAGACTCGAAGTCAATCTGAAAAAATTAGGGGTCTCGAAATGAAACCCTAATTCAAGCGAACCATGAAGCAAGGCAGCCAATTAAATCAAAGTCATGTTCAGAAGTTTCAGAAAAGGAAATACTTCTTCAACAACAGAACTTATAAAGAATATGATAGCAAAGTAACATGCAATCACAGTAGAAAGATTCAAAGAACATAATGGAAAATACTGATAAGAACAGTAGAAAAAACATGCTTAGAAGAAACTTAAACAAGGTTCAGTAGAAGGCAAACAAAGAAACATAAAAACTTAGCTAGGAAAATACAGTAGAAGAACACAAGAATCACCGGAAAAGTATAGCAGAAAAGCATATAGGAAAATACAGTAAGATAAACATATAAGAACATGGTAAAAAAAATACAATAGATGATACGAGATGATACAAAACACAGTAAGAGAAGCATACAAAAGATGATACGAGAACACAGCAGAGGCAAACATCCGAATAACAAAGAAGAAAAATCATAAAACAGTTAAACACTTTCCAGAAAACTCTAAATCAAAAAGAAGCGATTTTTTTAAAGTAATTTTGAAAGAGATAGTTGGGGAAATCATTTGAAAACTCAAGTAGAGCATAGATACACAACACATCTAAAAAGAATCGGAGAAAACCTCAAAAGGTTAGGGTTTCAGAGGAACCCTAGAATGAGAAAGACTTGGAAAAGTCACCGATCGGAGTCCGAGAAGGTCGAAATTAGACTCAGAAGGCTAGGATACGAGTCAAGGCCTAAGATGGCCAAAAACCTTGCGTTGGTGAAGGTCTGAGTGAAGACCTTCGAGGTATGGCCTCGAATCTTCAAGTATCAAGCACATAGGAGTGATAGGAGGTTATTATAGGTTATCCATGGTTTGAGAAGCCATGGATTCCGGTGAGTTTGGGGTTGAAGGCGATTAGGGTTTTGAGAGAGTTTGAGAGGAGAGTGATTTCGGAGGCGGCTGAGAGAAGAGAATGAGTTAGGGTTAGGGGTGTGGGCGGATTAAAAAAGGAAAGGGAAAATCATGGTCGTTGATCAGATTGACAACGGCCTCGATGAAAAGGGGTTTGGGTCGGGTGGTTTTAAATGGATTAAGGGCTGGGTTAAATGGAATTGGGTTGGTTTGAAATTAGGTCAATTAGGGGATTAATTTAGGCTACAATTGAAATACCAAATGGGCTACAATTGAAATGAAATGAGGCAAGTTTTTAAATAGCCAGTTTTGTCCCTTTTATTTTATAAAATAGTAAAAAGATTCTAAAAATAAATTAAAAGTACTGAACCAACTAATAATGTATAAATATTAATTTAAAAATATTGGAACCAATTTCATAATTATAAAATGCCATTAATTCTTAAAATAGGCTAAAGTTGTAATTACATGCAATTTATCGTTTAAAATACTAAATAAGTTGTAAAAATGTACAAAAATCATCTAAACTATATTTTGGTGTAAATATGGGAATAAAATAAATTATTCACCAAAAATGATAATTTTGGGAATAATCATTGATTTTTGTACTGCTAAAAATGGATAATAAATTAATTAAAAAAAATTTAAAAAATTAGGAAAAATGCCAAAAGACCTAGCTATGCTTATATATGTATATATATACTATTTTGAGAGTATTTTGTATATGAAAATCTTATAGGGAAAAATTGTGTATCAACAGCAGTATCCAAATTGCTGCTCAAGTCTGGACCTGATTCTTAATGGATTCTAACTCCCAAAGAATATGGCTAACAAGTTGGTTAGGGGTGTGCTAGCACTCCTAATTGCTGGGTATGACCACCAGTCTGCCATGGCTTTCTCTAAGTCCCCTTTATACACTTGCACTCTCTCTTAGATTCTAAGTTCTGCCCCCCTCCTATGAGCCTCTTTGGGACCCTGAGTTCCCTCTAAACTTGGACATTTGAGGGCTGGCCCTTCCTCACTGCACTATACTTAATTCTGCAATATATTTGATGTGTAAGTAATGTCCGGAGTCCACCTGAGACTCTTAGGAAACTTTGACATATCCCAAATAAGAGAAAGGCTTTGGAAATCCTGATCTTTGGAGTTGGTACATCTCATATTTTAGACCTTGAGTCTGAATTAGGCTCCTTGGTTGTAGTTTAATTTCTGATGTAATTTTACTTTTTCTTGATTCATTCTGGTCTATAATAATTTGTAATAACTTATGGGGTTTTAGTGAAAAGGGGAGGGTTACTCATGTATGCAAAGGGTAGACAGCATGCTCATAGGTGTTATTATTTACAAGTTCTGCACTTCTGCATATGTAGAAATCATGTCTATAAAGTTCTGCATTCATATATAAATCATGTCTACAGGTTTCTACACTTTTGCATATATAGAAATCATGTCTTTAAGGTTCTGCATCCATATAGAAATCGTGCCTACAGGTTTCTGCATTTCTGCATATATAGAAATCATGTCTTTAAGGTTCTGCATTCATATAGAACCTCTATAACAGACAGAACCCCTATAAACATCTATCACTAGTCAAACAGTTTATAGGTTTAAATAATGAATTACATTCTAGATATCATGCCTATAGGACTCTTGCATTTCTATAAACGTTTTAAAACTAATTACGCTTAGAAAGCATGTCTATAGGGGTAATCAACTGAATCTGAATCGTCTACAAGTCTAAAATCAGTAGTAACGTTACTTAATATCTGTGAAACTTATGTTTTTCTACATTCATCAAGCCTTGTTTAAATCGGTATACTTCCACATTGTTAGATATCACGCCTATAGGTGTCACCTAGGCAAGCCATTAGGTAATTGATTAACTGCATTAGTCTTTGATAATTAAAACCAGGGGTAGGCCTAATTCGGACTTTTTATCTGAGAAATATATGATAAATCAGCCTTCCTTAATGCTTTAAATTTAATTCAAACCATAACCAGTATTTGTAAGTCATGCTAAACAATCTGCTTTTTAAGTGAGGAGGCCTGCCTGAGCCTTTTAATTGTTATGTGTCTCCCATATCTGCTTTACGTGTTTTGTTTGTTGCTTTAGAATTTTATTCTTTTTCAAACCATACAAAATCCACATTTTCCTTCCTTTTAGGACTAGTAGTCCCAAATGCCTCCGGAACTGATAGGATTGGGGCGGGTACTAGCATGCAATAAGTAAACAAAACCATTCTGCATTTAATACCTTAAAGGGGTGGGGTAAATATGGATATGATGACCGGTACACTAATACCACGTGAAACCCCTCTTCTGAGGAGTGATTACCGGGTATTGCATTGATATTATCCATATTATTTATAAACCTAGAACCCCCTTCCCTTTACTTGTTTATTACTTTCAAAAATGTCGAAACTCCTTTTTCTCAAATTTCAGCTCTTTTGCTTCTTTAAATCTTAACTTATTTGCAATCCCAATATGAAAACCCCTCATATTTGAAACCTTTATTTGCTTGTTTATTGTTTGTACTTAAAGTCACAATTATAGCATAGCCGGGAACCACACTAGTGGATCTTGAGGGGTGCCTAATACCTTCCCCTCGAGATAATTTCTAGCCCTTACCCAAACTCTGGTTTTCTAAACAAATTCTTCCCAGTGTCCTAATGCACTTAAATCATTAGGTGGCAACTCTACAATTCCAAAAACCCAATTCCCAAAAGGAAGCGAGTTGTCCTCCAAAATGTCATAAACCTGATTTCGCGATAAATGCCCCTTTTTTCTTGCTAAATTGGGTTTATGACATTTTGGAGGACAGCTCGTTCCCTTTTGGAAATTGGGTTTTTGGAATTGAAGAGTCGCCATCTAATGATTTAAGTGCATTAGGACACTGGGAAGAATTTGTTTAGAAAACCAGAGATTGAGTAAGGACTTGAAATTATCTCAAGGGGAAGGTATTAGGAACCCCTCAAGATCTACTACTGTGGTTCCTGGCCATGCTACCATTGTGGCTTTAAATACAAATAACAAGAAAATAAGCAAGCATTGCAAATAATAGACAGCTTTCACATAATGGTTGCAAACAACTGAAGTACAAGGAGTTAAAGAATGCTAAAATTTGGAAGAAAGCAGCTTTTTTAGAATTCTATGAAAAAAAAAACACGAGTAAAGGGGAAGGGGTTCGCACATGATTAGTGCAAGTAATTGAAAAAAGAGGTGAAAGAAGCGGATATTTTGGGAATAAAACAGTACTGAAAATTAAACAAGTAAAAGAGAGGTTTTTTACATAATTGGTTCGAGTAATTGAAGTAAAAGAAAAGTTAAAGAAACTGAAAATTAAACAGCTTTTAAAATTCTGAAAAAAGCAAACAAGTAAAGGGAAGGGGGTCCTAGGTTTATAAATAACATGGATCACCCCACACAACACCCGGTAACCGTTTATACATGTGGTGTTACCGCGTGGTCATCATATTCATGTCTACCCTTACCCACTCGTTAAGGTATTAAATCGCGGAATGGTCTCGCTACTTATTACATGCTATTACCCATCCCAATCCTATCAGCCCTGGAGGTATTAGGGACTACTAGTCCTAAGGGGGAGGGGAGAATTGGCTTTTAGAGTTTAAAAGGAGAAAAGTCTAAGGCGGCAATCAAAACATATATGACAAGTATGGGGAAGCACTTAAACAAATAAAGCTCAAGCAAACCTTCTTAAAACAAAGAGAAACATATAGTTTTGGCATGTCTTTCAGATACAGATTAGGTCTTAATTAAATTTAAAGCGTTTAGGCAGGTTGATTTATCATATATTTCTCAGATAAGAAGTCCAAATTAGGCCTACCCCTGGTTGTAATTATCAAAGACTGATGCAGTTAATCAATTACCTAATGGCTTGCCTAGGTGACACCTATAGGAATAATATCTAACAATGTGGAAGTATACTGTTTTAAAGAAGGCTTGTTGATTGTAGAAAAACATAAGTTCCGCACATATTGATTAACGTTACTACTAATTTTAGACTTGTAGATGATTCAGATTTAGTTGATTACCCCTATAGACATGCTTTCTAAGCGTAATTGGTTTTAAAACATTTATAGAAATGCAAGAGTCATATAGGTAGAATGCAATTTGTTATTTAAACCTATAAACGGTTTGCCTAGTAATATATGTTTATAGGGGTTTTGTTTGTTATAGAGGTTCTATATTTGCCTAGAAATATATGTTTATAGGGGTTTTGTTTGTTATAGAGGTTCTATATGAATGCAGAACCTTAAAGACTTGATTTCTATATATGCAGAAGTGCAGAAACCTGTAGGCATGATTTCTATATGGATGTAGAACCTTAAAGACATGATTTCTATATATGCAGAAGTGCAGAAACCTGTAGGCATGATTTCTATATGAATGCAGAACCTTATAGACATGATTTCTATATATGCAGAAGTGCATAACTTGTAAATAACAACACCTATGAGCTTGTTGTCTACCCTTTGCATACATGAGTGACCCTCCCCTTTTCACTAAAACCTCATAAGTTATTACAAATTATTACAGACCAAAATGAATCAAGAAAAAGTAAAATTATATCTGAAATTAAACTACAACCAAGGATCCTAATTCAGACTCAAGGTCTAAAATATGAGATGTGCCAACTCCAAAGATCAGGATTTACAAAGCCTTTCTGGTATTTGGGATGTGTCAAAGTTCCCTAAGAGTCTCAGGTGGACTCCGAGCAGTGCTTACACCCCAAATATATTGTAGAATTAAGTATAGTGCAGTGTGGAAGGGCCAGCCCTCATATGTCCAAGTTCAGAGGGAACTCAGGGTCCCAAAGCAAGGCTTATAGGAGGGGGCAGAACGTAGAATCTAAGAGAGAGTGCAAGTGCATAGAGGGGATTTAGGGGAGGACATGGCGGGCTGGTGGTCATACCCAGCAATTAGGAGTGTTGGCACACCCCTAACCAGCATGTTAGCCATATTGTTTGGGAGTAAGGATCCATTAAGAATCAGGCCCAGACATGAGCAGCAATTTGGATACTGCCATGCCTGAACCTTAACTCAAACATATACAGGGAGTAAGGATATGGGGGAGTTCACAACAGCAACAGACGCAAAGAAAATAGCATATTTAATACTGAACATAAACACCAAAGTATACAAGATTGCAGAAACTGTAAAGTAAATACATAGTGATGAGGCTGAAAACAAAATTAGAACATACCAGTTTCAGGAAATAAGATTAGAAAGCAGTAGTAAAGCCCAAATTGCAAGCAAATAGCCAGAAAAAACTCAGATGAGAATGTGAGAGTATTGAAATTGAGAGTGTAAGTAATTGAGAGTGTAAGTGTTGAACTCAAGGTGTCTGAAAGAGTATTGAATTGGAAGTGTCAAAGTGCAGAAGGGTGGTGCCCCTTTATTGTGCAAAAAATAAGTAAGAAAAGGTAAGAAAATAGTTTTGCAATCAATTACATAAGGTCTCCCTTTAGTTAAGGGATTCTGATTTCAAACGGGTAAAAGTCAACTAAGGAAAGAGTTTGATTAAAATCTTTTCCAAAGTAGCACAAGAAGGGTAAATACGTAGAAGTTTATTTAAGGCAAAAGTCCAGTGGTACACGATTTGTGAGAATAAGAAAGGAAATCAATCAAACAGCCAGTAAAAAATCAAAATTGCAGGCTTTGTTCGGATGAACCAAGTCAGAAAAAGTGAGGAAAGGGTTTTACTTAAGGAAAATTAATAAGAATCAATCAAACCTAAGGAGATTCTGAATCTAATCATGAGTTGGCGAAACCTTTTGAAAGAAGAATTTCTCATATATAAAGCACACAGGCATGTCAAACAAGAAAGAGTTACCATGTTAATTAGAAAAGACTAGCCATAGAAAGAGTCAGAAGAAAAGAGGTTCAAGTTCAGCTTATAGACTCAGAATGAGTCTGAGAGTCCAGGGTTCCAAAGTAGAACCCTAGTCCAAACACAAAATTAAACTTGCCAAAAATCTCCAAATCCTAGGTTTCAACTCGAATCAGATACAGAGATGAGAAGGCAAGCTATTGAAACAGACTCAGAGGTCTGTTTTAGAGCCTCATAAGGAAACACACAGATACAATTGCAGGTTTGAAGCAACATAATGAAAAGGTTGATTTAAAAGCATAAAGAATATATTTTAAGAGAAGCTCGGAACTTAAGCAAGTTCAGAAGAGAAAAAGGGTGATATAAACTTAAGAAACAGTAGATGAAACATGTTTAGCAAGAACTCGAACAAAACTCCAGTCAAGTAAACAAAATTTAAGAGCTCAGCAGGAAACACATACAGTAGAAGAATACTGAAAAGTATAACAAAGAACATGTAGGAAAACATAACAAAGATTAACATGCGAGCCTAATCTTGAGACACAGTAGAATACAAAGTACGGAAGAGTCATGTATAGTAGAAACAAAACAGAAGAACAACACATGCGTGGTAAAACATAGTATAGGCAAACCCACATAAAGAAAAGAAAAGGAAGAATCAAAAAGACGTTTTGGAAATCCTTAATCGAAGATAAGTAATTTTGAAATAAAAATTTGGGGAAAACACTTTAAAAGTCCGGTAGAACATAGATGTAGCATAGATCTAAGAAAAAAATAGAGAAAAACCTCGAATAGCTTAGGGTTTCGGAGAAACCTTAGAAATGAGAAAGGCTTGGAAGAAAGTCCGATCTTGAGTCGGATGAGTTAGAATCAGGCTCCTAATGCTTTGGATACACCAGAACAAGGCCGGAGATGCCATAGAACCATAGATCTGAGAAGATCTGAAAGAAAACTATCGAGGTCAGACCTCAAAACATCGAACACCTATGGTCTAATGGTGTAGGGGGTGAGTACAGGCCATCCATGGACTGAGAAGCCATGGATTCCGGTGAAAGTGCGGTTCAAAGGGGTAGAAGATGGCTAGGGTTCCGAAGAACCTTCGAGAGAGTTTGAGAGGCGAAGGGATTCAAAGGTGGCTGATTAGGTGAAAGTGATTAGGGTTAGGGGTGTTTGGAAAACTAAAAAGGAAAGGGTAATTATGGCCATTGATCAAAATGAGAACAGTCTAGATCAATAGGGGAGTCGGGCGGGTTTTTTAATTGGGTCATGGGCGGGTAAATTTAGGATTTGGGTCCGGTCCATTTGAAATTGAGATTGATGTTTAATGAGCACTAAAATTGAAATGTATATAGGCTATAATTGCAATGAAATAGGACTAAATATTAAATAGCCAGTTTCTTTTTTTATTTTTTTAAAAATAGTAAAAATAATTTTAAAAGTAATGAATCAGTAAATAATATATAAATATTAATTTTAAAATACTGGAACTAATTTTATAATTATAAAATACTATTAAATCTTAAAGTAGGCTAAAATTGCAATTATATGCAATTTAGTCTTTTAAATACTAAATAAATTCGTAAAAAATATGCAAAATTACCTTAACTATATTTTGTATAAATATGGGAAATGAAATAAATTATTTACCAAAATGGGTGATTTTGGAAATAATTATTGATTTTTGTAATGCTAAAATGGACAATAAATTAATTTTAAAAATTAGAAAAAATTCCAAAATACTTGGGCATTCTTATATATGCATATACATGTTATTTGGAAAGTATTTTGTGTATAAAAATACATAGAAAAAATTGGGTATCAAAAGCTGCCCCTCTTTACCCGGAAAGGATGAAAGAGTTGTCGGGTAAAGATATGATGGCCAATTTGACCGAACAAAATGATTTGAATAATTTTGACCGAGCTCAAGTTCCTAAGCCACCTACATATCCCTGGTCTTACAGGAATCAGGTCACATGTAGTTTAGGATCCATTCGCGGAATATGCCGCCGGAGATTTTCGAAAAACAGACGCGACATTCAGGTTAGGAAGAATGGTCAAAGTCTAGTGGGTTGCGGAACTGGAGTGGGATTGCTCCTGCTGAGACGGTCGTTGCTAGCCGGTTTACCTGTAAATGAGAAATACGAACATATATTGTGCATAAATTTAAACGTGATGCAAGTTCCCATTGGACCATGAATTCTGTCTTTGGACGGTTAGGATAACGTCCTAAGACCATGACATCTTGGACCATGAAGCGTATAATGAAGGATTCGCAAGGTATGAAATGATGTTCTCTGGCTATGAGGATAATGCCTCCGAACCATGATGCCTTTGAATAATGATATGCAAGAGATAAGAGTGGGGTCCTCAGGCCATGGCATGGCATTCTCGGGCTATGAAAATGGTGCCTCCGAATAATGACGCCTTCGGACAATTTGGCAATCTTTCAGCCCATAAAATGCAGAAGGTGGTGCTATTTCAGCCGATGCAAGACGTAAATAAAAGGTGGCGATATTTGAGCCATGCGGATAAGTAAAGTGGTAATATTTCAGCCATGCAAGAAAAAAATAAAGTAGCGTTATTTTAGCCATGCAAGAAAATAAAGTGGCGATATTTCAGCCATACAGGATGGAGATAGAGCTTAGTCTTGGAAAGCAGAAAGGTTGCCTTATGCAATGCAAAGAAATGCAGTAATAGACAATAAATTGATTTGAAAAAACTTTAAAAATTAGGAAAAATGCCAAAATACTTGGGCATGCTTATATATATATATATATATATACATGTTATTTTGAAAGCATTTTGTGTATAAAAATATATCGAAAAAAATTGAGTATCAACAAAAGGTTAAGATCATTCAGGATAGGCTTCGTACAGCTTAGTCCAGGCAAAAAGGTTATGCCGACTATAAGGTTCGTGTTGTGGCTTTCATGGTCGGGGAGCGAATGTTGCTTCGGGTGTCGCCCATGAAGGACTAGATGAGATTTGGGAAGAAGGGCAAGCTAGGCCCTAGGTTCATCGGTCTATTTGAGATCCTTGATCAAGTGGGAGAGGTGGTTACAAACTTGCATTGCCGCCGGGTTTATCTGCTATTCATCTAGTGTTTCATGTGTTCATGCTTCGAAAGTATCACGGTGATCCATCCGCGTATTAGACTTCAGCACTGTCCAGTTGGACAAGGACTTGACCTATGAGGAGGAGTCGGTAGCTATTCTAGACCGGCAGGTTCATCAATTGAGATCGAAGAGTTACCCTTCAGTTCGTGTTCAATGGAGAGGTCAGCCTGTCGAGGCAGCTACTTTGGAGTCCGAGTCTAATATGCGAAGCCGATATCCCCATCTTTTCACCAACTTATGTACTTTTCTATGTCCGTTCGAGGACGAATGATTGTTTTAGAGGTGGAGAATGTGATGACCCGAAAGGTCATCTCTTGTTTTAAAAGTGAAATCTATGTCTTGAGTCTTTAAAAACCTCCTCTTGTCTCATCTCTATTTGCGTGCGATGTTCGGGCATATATCCGGAAAGCCTATATGTAAAAATTTGAGAAAAATGCTAATTTTGCCTTTAAAATTGGATTATTTTGACTTCGGTCAAAATTTTGGATAAATGGACCTGGATCCATGATTCCACGGTCCTAAAGGGTCCATAAAAAAATATGGGACTTGGGCGTATGTCCGGAATTGAATTCCGAGGTCCCTAGCCCGAGAAATGAATTTTTGAAGAAAATTGTTTAACTTAAAAATATAAGGAGTTTAGAAATTTAACAATGTTTCAATTTGATGGTATCGGGCCCGTATTTTAGTTCCGGAACCCGGTCAAGTTTAATATGGTATTAAGTTGTGTCTGTAAAATTTGGTAAGAAACAGAATTCATATGACGTGATTCGGACCCTCGGTTATGAAAATAGTTACTTTAAGAGTTCTTAAAATTTCATTGATTTTGATGCTAAATTCGTTGTTTAAGATGTTATTTGGGCGATTTGATCACACGAGCAAGTTTGTATGATATTTTTAGGTTTGTGTGCATGTTTGGTTTGGAGCCCCGAGGGCTTGTGTGAGTTTTGGATAGGCTACGGGATGATTTACACTTAGAAAATCTTGTATAAGTTGTTGTATCTAGTGTCTATTGCACTGTGCTATGCGATTGTGTAGTCATTCTCGCGATCACGAAGGGGAAACTAGGATGGGGATGATCTCACTCTATGCGAACGCGAGACCAAGGTCGCGAACGCGGAGCATTGGAGGGACTGCTCTATGCGACGCGACCGGTCAACCGCGAAAGCATAGCTTTAGGAGAGCTGGTAAGGGGACCTAGGGAAAACCTATGCAAACACAAACCCTTTATCGCGAACGCAAAGGCAGGTGAGTCTAAACCTTCGCGAACGCGTAGTCTTTCCCACGATCGCACAAGTCCTTAGAAGGCTGCTCTTCGCGAATGCGACAGTACTCACGCGAACGCGATAAACACTGTCGCCCAGCACTTAAAACAGAAGCAA
Source organism: Nicotiana glauca (assembly GCA_026770625.1). NCBI lineage: Eukaryota > Viridiplantae > Streptophyta > Magnoliopsida > Solanales > Solanaceae > Nicotiana > Nicotiana glauca. Next base: position 67,387 of record MU779035.1, on the reverse strand, counting down.
AACGGGAATAAGGACATAATTTCATATTTTCAAAAATTAGAAGACATTTAGGCAATTTTCAATAGGCAAGTTCTTCCCCAAAGTGTTGGTATATGATTCTAAACCACTTTCTTTCAATTACCCATTGCATTTCATCAATTTTCATCCAAAAATCTAGGGTTTTCATAGTAGAAATTGGAGATTTGGGTAGAATTAGGGCTTTTTGTATAATTGGAATTTAGACCTCGATTTGGGATCATATTTCAAAACTAATTATATATTCGGGCTCGTGGGTGAATGGGTAATCGGATTTTGGTCCGAGCCTTGAGTTTTAACCAAGTGGGCCCTGGGTTAATTTTTGACTTTTTGGGAAAAATGATAGAAAACCTATAATTAAGTATTGGAGTTGAATTCTTTAGCATGTATTGATGTTGTTAAGTTAATTATGGCTAGATACAAGTGAATTGAAAGTAGAATCAAAAGGGGAAGCGGTATTTGAGGCTTGAGCTTGGCCGTAGAATACGTGGTAAATGTTTGGTCTAACCTTAGCTTGAGGGAATTTGTGTTGTGTCTTATTTGCTACGTGTTAGTGTTGTGTACGAAGTATAGGTGTGGTGACGAGTATTTATACGTTGGTGTCGAGCATGCCCATGAGTCTTATACTGTGATCGTTATGATTCTTATTATGTACTATCTATGCCTTAATTGATGATTATCCATGTTGAAAAAGACTTATGATATTTTCTTGGTATTTGTCCATTGTTGAGTATTGGCTCAACTTGTGACTTAGTTTGTGAAGTTAATTGTTGGAACGATATTGGCTATAGCCGATTCCCTTGCCGAGATGTATTTATTTCTATTATTGATTCCCTTGTTGGGATGCTGTTGTTTCTACTGTTTGGGTGAGAAAAGAGCGATAAAGCACGAAGGGTGATGCCGTGCAGATTCATACTTATGCATATGGTGAGGAAGAATGATAAAGCACGAAGGGTGATGTCGTGCACATTTATATTTATATTGATGCATATGGTGAGTAAGAGAGATAAAACACAAAGGGTGATGCCGCGCACATTTCTAATATTCATAGGTGAAGAAGAGTGATAAAGCACGACGGGTGATGCCGAGCACATTACTGATTGCATGGTGAGGATTGAGAGTAAAATCACGAAGGGTGATGCCGAGCACATTTTCTTTATCAATTGCTATTATTGGTTCAAGTGCCTTAATTGTTTCATTTCTGTTACTTCTGTGTTTCCTTATTCTGGTATCCCCCATAGCATGTTGCCCTTCCCATAAATTTCTGTTTAGATTCTATAATTGTTATTCCGTTAGATATTGTTTAACTGCACAGGTTATGATGTTTAATCGTGCCCTAGCATTGTCACTACTTCGCCGTGGTTAGGCTCGACACTTACCAGTACATGGGATTGTACTGATACTACACTCTGTATTTTTTTGTGCAGATCCCGATACTGGACCTACGGACCATAGTTTGAGGTTGCTGCCTTCAGTCCAGTGGAAACCCGAGGTAGTCTGCAGGTATTGGTGTCCCCTTCTTTCCTGCTTCTTTTCTATTTTATCTATTTCTGAGACATATTTGTATTTATTTGTTCAAACAACTATTTGTAGTGTTCGTAAACAGCCCATGAAATTGTGACACCAGTTTTAGGTAAAGTTTTATTATGGATTTCATATTATTATTTAGTTAAATTGTTAAATTATGTTCTTCCGCAATTTGATTTCTGCTGATTTTTTATATTGACTTGTAAATTGTTAAAAGATAATGTAAAAAGGTAAATTAATCAGTAACGTTGGCTTGCCTAGCGGGTACAATGTTAGGCGCCATCACGATCTCGACAGTGAGAAATTTGGGTCGTGACAGGTATTAATGTACAACTCACGTTCATAAAAACTAGTGTGTGTGTGTGTATATATATATCTTGTGTGTCGTTTATATATCTAAAATGCAAAATATATACAACTAATAGTTATATACAAGTTGTATGTAAATTGTAGCTTTTGATCGGATATGTACAACAAAAAATTATAGTCATATGTATAAATTATAGCTTCTGGCCGAATTTATATATATTTTATATAAAAAATTTAGTTACTTTTTTAAAACAAAGATCTAGCTAAATCAATTAAATATTAACCTAGTTTTGTATATATATGAAAAAAAATATGAAAATAGCATGGGTTAACAAGTTTTTGAACTAGTAATTAAAAACTAGTTTACATTTACAAAATTATTATAAAAAATAGCCACTATTTTAGCTGAACCACAAAATTTCAGCATATTATGCTGGATTATGGAGCTTACAGATAAAACTTCTAGCATATTATGTTGGAACTCCAGCACATTATAAAATATAAAAAAAAATTAAATTCCAACATGCTATGCTGAAATTTTCCGAATTTTAAAAAGTATTTTTCTTCAGATTTTATCTTTACATGAAAAAATGATTAAATTTCGGTTACTTTTTAAACTTTAAATTTACCAATTATGAATCGGGCTAATTCTGATAACTCGTTAGATAGACTTAAAAATTACACAGGATGCCTTATTTGGCCGTTCCCGTTAACATATACCCATTTTTTAAAAAAATTTAACTAGTACCCAAAATTTAAATGACTTCAGATATTTTTCTCCTCTTTCTTCTTCTTCTTCTTCTTCGGGTGACAGCGATTTTATATGGTGTTTGTGAACATATTTTAAGGTAGTTTATTATGTTTTACAGTGTCGAGCTGTTGTGGCACTTTATTTTTTACTACTGCTTAGGGTTTCTTCTTCTTTTTCTTAATTGTAATGTGTTTGGAGTAGATTTAGGTGTTAAATTTTATATTGGATTGTTAAAATTTGAAGAACAAATTATTGTTTTTGGACAATTTGCACTTCAGACCTATTTGGCCTTAAGTACATCTGAAGTGCAATTTTTTCACTTCAGACGTATTGACCTTAGGTACATGAAATCATTGGTTGCACTTCAGACCTATTTGGTCGTAAGTACATGAAACCATTGGTTGCACTTCGGACCTATTTAGCCGTAAGTACATCTGAAGTATATTTTTTTCACTTCAGATTTATTGGCCTTAAGTACATGAAATTATTGGTTGCACGTCAGACCTATTTGGTCTTAAGTATATCTGAAGTGGAATTTTTTTACTTTTGACCTCTCTGACCTTAAGTGCAAGAAAATATTTATTGCACTTCAAACCTATTTGGCCTTAAGTGCATCTTAAGTGTAATTTTTACACTTTTGTCTTAATTGGCCTTAATTGCATTACACTTCATACTAATTTTTATTTAAACTTCAGACTTGATAAATCTGAAGTTTATCATAAAATGAGTAGGTTTGTAAATTATTTTGCAAAGTGAGTATAGCTTCAATAATGACCCAAAATCGGATATAGATGTAAAAGTCCCTAGTTAGACCCTGGAATTGGGCCTGCTTTATGTGGAATTTACCCTTTCCTAAAGGAAAAATCTCACTTTATACCCATTAAATATAAACTATTTACCCTTAAATACTCATACCTATACTATTTACTTTCCCTACCTATGCAATAAAAACTATTTACCCGCCCACATTAGCATACTCATACCTCAATAATAGAATTCTGAGAAATAAAATATTTTACAGTACTTTAAATCTAATTCCTAAAGGAAGAGAATTAAAAACAAAACCTCGGAAATGGAGTGCTACAAAGTAGGATCGAGATGGGGAATCCTGTCGTATGCTTCATCAAAAACAACTGACACCTTTTACCCAAAGCACATTCAGATTACATTATTTGGTCTCCAATTAAATGTAGTTAATATTGTTCTTTAATGTGTAGATTGTACCTTTGATACTGTTTTTTGGAGATCTTTTGTATAAAAATTTAAATTCACCATTGACGGACCTTGAAGTTTGAAACTCATAACTTTGTTTGTTTGAGTTTTTAATTGTTTTGATCTGATCCTGTATGGGTTAGTTTGGAAAGTTGATTGGAGGTTGTAGCTAAAGTTTTAGTCAATTTGATGGAGATTTTATAGTAAATTTTAGAAATTTGAGTTGAAATATAGTTGAACCAGAGAAGAAGGCAAATTTGTATTGTATACCCAAATAGTATACAAATATACAATTTTAGTATACAATTCATTCCAACTATATACCCTATTAGTATAGCTATATACTATATTGGTATCATATGCTAGTTGAATTGTTTTTTGGTTGTATTAGCTGCATTTAATTGGTACAATATTTAATTTTCTTTTAATAATAATAATATAGTATAATATCTTGAAATATCTTATTATATTAATATGTAATACACTATTTTTTATTTTTCTCTTTATGCATGTGTGTTATGTAATGGTAGTATAGTCATATAGTTGTCGGAAATTAACTAGTAAAATTGTATACCATGTTAGTATAGTTATATGTCCTATTGGCATCATATGGTAGTTTGAACATTGTTTTGATTGTTTTAGCTGCATTTTAAATTAATTCTATTATGAAATTATTTATATCAACATGAGTTGCAATAATGCTAGAATTTTTATATGCCGATGGACATAAATTATATGTATTAATAGTTTTTATAGTTAGATGCAATTGTTGGAACGACCCCATACAACTATATGCCCTCTTAGTATACGAAATGAGCAAGTTGTTTTGCGAATATTTAGCTTGCAATACGAGCATGTAATTTTCTCATACTTTTATTGCATCCTTTAATATTTTGGCAGAGTAGTATAGTCGCAGATAGTTGCAGCAATATTCTAGAGAAATCATATGCTCTGTTAGTATACATATATACCATATTGGTATCACATGGTACTAGGGTCTTTTTCGCTACTTATACTTTTGTTCTATTTTTTTAATATTTTATTATCATTTTTATTCTAACTAGTATATATGGAGATTTGGTTGCTGTAGATTATGTTTTCTTGCTCTACAAATGGTTGTATCACTGTTAATGGTAGAGTGTGTATTGATATTTATAGGGAAGGAGATCGAGGTTTGCATGGCAATCACATGTTGATTCTTATAATCTGATTATGTAATTTATGATGCTCAACAACAGTCAATGTGATATTCAGTGTATTAAATCAAGTGACAATTGATATTATTTCAGTTTAATAATTAAATTTAAAAAATGAGAAAGAAAATAAAATAAAAGGTATATTGTACTAGTTATATTAAAAAAAGGTAAAAAATATTTACTATATTAATTATTTTCCTTGTTGTATAAAAAAATAATAAAAAATAGTAAAAACGGTAAATGAAATTAGATTATGAAGAGAAAAAGAATATAAAAAAATAGTTAAATAAAATTAGAAAAGAAAAAAAAGGAAAAAATAAAAAGAAATCGAGAAAAAAGAAAAGCAAAAAAGAAAAAAAAAAGAAAAAGAAGAAGAAAAGAAGCATAGAAATAAAAAAGAATTGGAAAATAAAGAAAAAATTCCCTACGAAAACTACTATGGGTAGGAAATATAATTAGTTTATGGGTTGAAAAATAAATGGATAGATAAAGGTAAATAATTTTATTTTTGTGGGTAAATGTGTCAAAACGTCTTTATTGTATCCCAGCATAGTGGAAACGGCACACACAAATTGGAGTTAAAATATCATGGTATAGCCAGTTTTTACACTGGTCAATGAAAAAATAACCAGCGTTTACCAAGTCAATAAAAAATAGCCACTATTTTGCTGCAACAGGGACCGGTCCAGTATAATATATCGGAGTTCTGGTATATTTGTGTACGAACTCCAGCATATTATGCTAGACCGGTATACTTTGCTAACTCCTGTAAAATTTGCGGGAGACTGGAGCACCAGTGCTCCAAACTCCAGTATATTATACTGGACAATTATACTTGCTGGAACTCCCGTAAAATTTGCGGGAGTTCCAGCATAATTATTCTTGAACTCCCGTAAAATTTGCGGGAGTTCCAGCATAGTTATCCTGGAACTCCCGTAAAATTTACGGGAGTTCAAGCATACTTATGCTGGAACTCCCGTAAAATTTGCGGGCGTATTTTTCCGGATTTTGAACAGTGTTTTCGCTCAGATTTAAAGTGGCTAAATTTCGATGACTTTTGAAACTTGGCTATTTTTCAACGACCAGTGGTAAATCTGGCTATTTTTGAATTTCTCCCCAAATTGGATGACAGCGAAGAATTAGTAGACTTCGTATCAGACATTAAGGCCCACATACAAATGGACCCACCTTACATCGACCAGAGTGGATTAGGCCCAACAACTGGCTGGCAGTCTCAGTGACTATAAAGCCTTTTCTATTTCTCTACTTTCAGAAATACCTTTTTTCTTTTTCTTTTCGGGAGAGGAACTCTGGGGAAAATCAAGTAGAAATAATAATTTATAATTCTTCTTTTATAGTTTATGTAATACTTTTTTTTATTAGTCCATACAAAGAAGAATAATTTTTTTTAATTTAAAAATAATTAATTTTAAAGTTCTCATTTATTCCCTCCGATCAAAATAAGTGATTTTTTGGATGTTTTCACACAGATTAAGAAATCTACCTTTTAGCATTAATTAGCAATGGAATTAACCATATTAACCATTATTATCTCACATAAACATTCCTAACACATATTCAAACACTATTTACTTCAAGGACAATGTAGGAAAAAATAATTAATTCATTCTTGAAATCTAAAAAATCACTTATTTTGGACCACAAGAAAAAGGTTAAAAAATCACTTATTTTGGACCGGAGGAAGTATCTTTAATGAGAATATTGTAGTCATGCAAATATTATGTTATGTCTAAAATACAAATTTTAAAAAATTTATAATCATACAAATATTATATCACGCTATAAAAATTTTTATTTTTCTCTTAAATTTTATGCCCAGTTATATCACATAATTTGAAACCTAGAAAATATCAATCACATAGCGGAACAGAGGGAGTGACTAAAGTGTCTGCTAAGTAAAATTAACTCCACGTTAGAGCTAGTATATCAGACAATGAATAGCAGGTTTCATCACCATAATCATCATTACCTTTTTCTTCTTCTTTAATATTTTATTATAATTTACAAATATAATTACGAGGCCTGACCCCTATTTACTGCAGTACTGGTCATGAAAATTACCTCGTACTGTCAAGATAGATGAATAAATAAGGTAGTAAGTTCTTCAGTCTACAAACATTTAAGTTTTTCAATAAAATCTGGTGTAGCATTGATGATTCAATCTCTACTCTGTACTTTTACAGTTATTTTTTAAAAGCACTATGATCCATATTTTGGTGACTCATTGATGATTCATATGAATATATATTCTAGTTTCTACATGTTAAACGAAATAATAATGACTGTTATAATTGACAGTATTAAGGTTGTTTTGAATCATTAAGAAAGTTATTGTCACTATCCGGATTTTTAACCTTCAGGAGTCGTGATGATGCCTACTCGTAAAAGCTAGGCAAGCCAAATTTAATTACTTTTTCATTAATAACATAATTCCTTTTAAATATTAGCAGCAATAACACAAAAAAAGAACGAAATTAAATAATAAGCGGAAGTCTCAATATTATAAAAAACTGAATAAAAATGCAAAAAATCGCAACAAAAGCCTCTGCCCAAGACTGGCGTCACAGTTTTACAGACAGTCTAAGAATACTATACAAAAAGGTCTGAAAGAAATAAACTCGACACTGTCTCCAGAAATATATGAAAGAAACAGGAATAAAGATGAAAGGAGACGCTAGGGCCTGCGAATGCCTGCAAGGCTACCCCGGGTCTCGCTGGACTAAAAGCCTGCTCCCACACTACTGTTGTTGCTGCCCAAAGCCTGGATCTGTGCAAAATAGCACAGAGTATAGTATCAGCACAACTGACTCCATGTGTTGGTAAATGTCTAGCCTAACCACGGCGAAGTAGTGACGAGGCTAGGACCAGATCACCAAATAAACATGTGCAGATATATATACAAGTACAACGGAGACGTAGCAAGAAAATAACAATTTAAGCTGGGAAAGGGAGCATGCTTTAGGGGCAACAGTTAGAAATAGAATTTCAGGAAAAATAAAGCGTACATCTACAATTTAACTTCTAGTAGTAAATAAAGAGATAAGGCAACTTTCATATTCAACTCATCTTGTTGCAAGCGTGCAACCCGATCCCATTTCTCAATATCTCGTGGTAAGCATACCACCCGCTCCCATTTCAATATTATTTGTGGTAGTCGTACCACCTGCTCCCATTTCATTAAATCAGTCGTTCCTCCAAAAGAAAATTTTTTCTAACAAACGCAACAATTAATATGAGTTCATAAGACATCAAGTACACAAAATTTATGATTGACAAAGGAAAATAAATAATGACAAATAGCAATTAATTATGGATTATAAGGGGGCAATTAGGTAGTTTAGTAATTAATATTTGTTGAATGTCATATAGCAATTAAGTCACATAAACATGAAGCAATTAAGGCATAAATTCAAGACATAACGTTGCGCGAGGACAACTTAGTTCAATAATAACAAGTAACACGATAAAGGGAAAATGTCAACATAAAGGATCACAGAAATAGTGGAATAAGACATTCAATACACTTGAACTGATAACAACAAGAAATCATAGCAAATTGCAATAAGTGCACGGCATCACCCTTCGTGTTTTTGCTCTCATCCTCACCAAGCAATGATATAGTAAAATGTGCACGGCATCACCCTTCGTGCTTTTACTCTCTTTCCTCACATATAATTAATAGAATTGGCATAGAATGGTACATCGTGCGGCACAGCATCACCCTTCGTGCTTTACTCTCTTTCCTCACATATAATCAATAGGATTGGCACGGAATAGTACATCGTGCGGCATGGCATCACTCTTCGTGCTTTAACACTCTTCCTCACTCAATCAACAATCACAAACAAGGGCAAGGGAATAAATAAACAATAATAAAAATCCCGGAAAGGAAGCACAAACAAACAATTAAAACCCGGCAAGGGCACAACATCAATAATCTCAGCGTCCCGGCAAGGAAAAATATTCAATAATTAACAACGTCCCGGCAAGGGAATAGATCAATAACTCTTTCTCTTTCTTTCACTTTCATCTCATAGTTCACATTATCACTCGAGCCAATGCTCCAAAGATTTACTTATCTCATATACCTTCACAATTTGGATTTCAACTCGAGCCAACACTCCACGAATTTTAAAGATCACAATTCCATTCACAAGCTCTTTACAGCATATCGAAGTCATCAATTAAGCATGGAAGGTATAACAAAATCCAAACTATTCGCAAAATAAGGACTCACGGTCATGCTAGACACCAATATATAGATACTCATCACCATGCCTATACATCATACTCGACAATAAACAAGTAGCAAATAAGACTCAACTCATATTCCCTCAAGCTAGGGTTAGAACAAATACTTACCTCGATGCCTTGAATTCCACTCAAACCTCAACTATAGCTTAACCCCGAGATTTCACCTCCAATCCGCTCGAATCTAGTCACAAGTCACTTAACTACTTTACTAAACACTAAATGAATCAATTTGAATGCATAAAAATGAATTTTTCAAAGTTTTGCCCAAAAATTCCAAAATCGTCCCCAGGCCCACGTGCTCAAAACCCGAGGTTCGAACAAAAATCCGGTTACCCATTCCCCCACAAACTCAAATATGTGATTTGTTTTGAAATCGGACCTCAAATTGAGGTCCAAATCCCCAATTTTAGAAAAACCTAGGTTCTACCCAAAATCCCCAATTTCACTCATGAAAATCTTTGATTTTAAATTAAAAACATGTTAAATGATGTGAATGATTGAAAGAAATGAGTAGAAATTAACTTATAATTGATTTGGAGAAGAAAGATTTCTTGGAAAATCGCCTATGGGTGTTTGAGTTTGAGAAAATATAAAAAATGAAGTTCAAATTCGGCTAAGTATAAAATATGTTGGGCCTCAGATGTGGGATTTGCAAACTTGGGTTCGCAATTGCGAACCCTGCATGTATGGGAATTGCGAAGGTACAGTTCGCATTTGTGAACTCTGCCAGGAATTAAGGACTTCACGTTTGCGAGCCCAAAGTCGCATTTGCGATCGGCTAACCTCCGCATTTGCGATCATAATCGTCGCATTGCGACTGGCTTCATTCGCATTTGCGAACCAGCTGATCGCATTTGCGAACAAGCCTGCCCGGTCCAACTCTCGTATTTGCGATGAACAACTCGCATTTGCGAGTTCGCATTTGCGATGCTGGCTTCGCAAAGGCGAAGCATGCAAATCAGGGACACCAGATTTTTTTTTCCAAAGTTCAAAAATGCAATCAGTGGCCTATCCAAAACTCACCCGAGTCCTCGAGGCTTCAAACTAAATATGAACACGACCTCAAAAATATTCTACGGACTTATCCGTGCGATAAAATTGCTATAATAACATCATATACATCGAATCAAGCCTCAAAACTCGTAATTCCTTCCAAATTTTCATAAAACATCAAATCTCCATTTTAAGTCTGAAACACATCAAACGATGTCCGTTTTCAACAAAAAATTACAAAAAGTGCCTAAATCATATATAACACTTATATCGGGATCCGGAACAAAAATACGGGCCCGATACCATAGTCTTCTAATCAAATTTCCTTTCCAATTTCCTTAATTATTTCCATATTACAATTTCACACAAAAATTCATTTCTCGAGCTTGGGACCTCGGAATTTGATTCCGAGCATACCCCCAAGTCCCATATTTTTCTACGGACCCTCCGGGACCATCAAATCACAAGTTCGAGTCCTTTTACCCAAAATATTGACCGAAGTCAAATTTATTCAGTTTAATATCAAAGTTTAGAATTTTTCTCACAGAATTCATATTTAAGCTTTCTGATTACGCGCCCGGACTGCGCTCGCAAATCGAGGCAACCCTAAATGAGGTTTTCAAGGTCTCAGAAGAACAGAATGGGTAAGGAAACAAGTGATGACCCTTTGGGTCGTCACATTCTCCACCTCTAAAATAACCGTTCGTCCTCGAACGTACAAAAGAAAGAAGTACCTGAGTCGGGGAAAAGATGAGGATAACGACTCCGCATATCAGACTCGGACCCCCAAGTCGATACCTCAGGATGCTGACCTCTCCACTGAACACGAACAGAAGGAAAACTTTTGGATCACAACTGGCGAACCTGTCGGTCTAGAATAGCTACTGGCTCCTCCTTATAAGACAGATCCTTGTCCAACTGGACAGTGCTGAAGTCTAACACGTGGGCTGGATCGTCGTGATACCTCCGAAGCATGGATACATAAAAAACTGAATGAACAGCTAATAAGCTAGGCGGCAATGCAAGTCTATAAGACACCTCTCCCACTCGATCAAGAATCTCAAACGGACCAATGAACCTAGGGCTAAGCTTGCCCTTCTTCCCAAACCTCATCACGCCCTTCATAGGCGACACTCGAAGCAATACCTACTCACCAACCATGAAATCTACATCTCAAACCTTACGATTTTCATAGTTCTTTTGCCTAGACAGAGCTGAACGAAGCCTATCCTAGATGATCTTGACCTTGTCCAAGGCCTCCTGAACCAAATTCGTACCCAACAACCGAGACTCTCCCGGCTCCAACCATCCAACCAGAGACCGATACCGTCTACCATATAAGCCTCATAAGGAGCCATCTGGATGCTCGGCTAGTAGCTGTTGTTGTAGGCAAAGTCCGCTAAAGGCAAGAACTGATCCCACGAACCTCCAAAAACGATAACACAAGCTCGAAACATATCCTCTAGAATCTAAATAGTCCGCTCGGACTGACCGTCCGTCTGGGATGAAATGTTGTGATCAACTTAACCCGTGTGCCCAACTCTCGCTGAGTTGCTCTTCAGAAGCGCGAGGTAAACTGCGTACCCCGGTCCGAAATGATAGATGCCAGCACACCATGAAGGCGAACAATCTCCCGAATATAAATCTCAGCTAATCTCTCAGAAGAATAGGAGACTGCCACAGGAATGAAATGCGCTGACTTGGTCAGCCTATCAACAATGACCCACACTGCATCGAACTTCTTTCGAGTCAGTGGAAGTCCAGTAACAAAATCTATAGTAATCCGCTCCCACTTCCACTCGGGAAGCTCAATCCTCTGGAATACACCACCAGGCATCTGATGCTCGTACTTAACCTGCTGACAATTCAAACAACGAGCCACATATGCGAAGATATCCTTCTTTATTCTATGCCACCAATAATGTTGCCGCAAATCCTGATACATCTTCGCGGCGCCCGGATGAATAGAGTACCAGGAACTATGGGCCTCCTCTAAAATCAACTCTCGAAGCCCATCCACATTGGGCACACAAACTCGCCCCTGCAATCTCAAAACTCCATCATCATCTAAGGTAACTTGTTGGTCACCTCCATGCTGCATCGTGTCTCTAAGGACACATAAATGGGGATCATCAAACTACCGGTCACGGATACGTTCCAATAATGAAGAACGAGCGACCGTGCAAGCCAACACACGACTGGACTCAGAAACATCCAGTCTCACGAACTGATTGGTCAAAGCCTGGATATCCAAAGTAAGCGGCCTGCGACTGATCGAAACATAAGCAAGACTCCCCATACTGGCTGACTTCCTACTCAAAGCGTCGGCCACCACATTGGCCTTCCCCGGATGATATAGAATGGTGACATCATAATTTTTCAACAACTCCAACCACTTTTTCTACCTCAAATTCAACTCATTTTGCTTGAACAAGTACTGAAGGCTCTTGTGATAAGTGAACACCTCACATGCCATACCATACGAATAGTGCCTCCAAATCTTCATTGCGTGAACAACGGCTGCCAACTCTACATCATGCACTGGATATTTCTTCTCCTGAATCTTTAACTATCTCGAAGCATAGGCGGTGACCTTTCCATCCTGCATCAACACAGCTCCAAGCCCAAAACGGGAAGCATCACAATAAACTGTATAGGGCCCTGAACATGTGGGCAAAACCAACACCGGTGCCGTTGTCAAAGCTGTCTTGAGCTTCTGAAAGCTCGCCTCACACTCATCTAACCATCTGAACTGGACACCCTTCTGGGTCAATCTGGTCATCGGGGATGCAATAGATGAAAATCCCTCCACAAATTGTCGATAGTATCCTGCCAACCCCCAAGAAACTCCGAATCTCTGTAGCTGATGCTGGTCTATGCCAGTTTTTGACTACCTCTATCTTCTTTGGGTCCACCTGAATACCCTCTGCTGATCACACTTTGAGAACTTAGCGTATAACTGACTATCCCTCAGAGTCTGAAGAACCACTCTAAGGTGCTGGTCGTGCTCCTCCTAGCTGCGGGAGTATATCAATATATCATCAATGAACATTATCACGAATGAATCCAAATAAGGCCTGAACACTCGGTTCATCAAGTCCATGAAAGTTGCTGGGGCATTCGTCAACCCGAATGACATAACCAAGAACTCATAATACCCATACCGAGTGCGGAAAGCTGTCTTAGGGACGTCGGACGTTGTAATCCTCAACTGATGGTAACCAGATCGCAAGTCAATCTTGAAAAATACCCTGGCACCCTGAAGCTAGTCGAACAAATCATCAATCCTCGGCAGTGGATGTTTATTCTTGACCGTTACCTTGTTCAATTGCCGATAATCACTACACATTCTCATTTATCCATCCTTCTTCTTGACAAATAACACCAGCGCACCCCAAGGTGAGACACTGGGTCTAATGAAACCCTTTTCAAGCAAATCCTGCAACTATTCCTTTAACTCTTTTAACTCCGGCGGGGCCATGCGATATGGTGGAATAGAAATGGGACGCGTGCCCGGAACCAGATCAATGCAGAAATCAATATCCCTGTCGGGTGGCATACCCGGAAGGTATGAAGGAAAAACATCAGGGAACTCACAAACAACGGGCACAGAATCGATAGAGGGAACCTCAGCACTGGAATCCCGAACATAAGCTAAATAAGCCAAACATCCCTTCTCGACCATATGCCGAGCCTTTACATACGATATGACAATGCGGGTAGAATAACCTAGAGTCCCTCTCCAATCTAAACGAGGCATACCCGGTAAAGCTAAGGTCACAGTCTTAGCATGGCAATCCATGATAGCGTGATAGGATGATAACCAGTCCATCCTCAATATAATGTCGAAGTCAACCATGTCCAACAACAACAAATCTACTTGAGTCTCAAGACCTCCAATCACCCCAATTCAAGAACGATGGGCTCGATCGACCACAATAGAATCACCCACTAGTGCAGACACATAAATAGGAACACTCAATGAATCACTAGGCATGACCAGATACGGTGCAAAATAAAACTAAAGCTTTTCTACCCCAAACCAGAATAGTACCTGCACCTCCATCTCTAATACCTTTACCTCTACAAAGCCTCCGAAGACGTAGCTGATCTATCACCGGTCCGCTGTTGCTCGACTGAAGAAGCGGTACATGACCTCGCCATTCACGAAAGGACAAGAGTAAAGGTTTCAATTTAGCACTAAGAGAACAAAATCGCACAACAAGAAAGAATAGAAGTAAAACTTTTTCCTAAATCTTTAGCCTCTGAGGGATAAATACAGATGTCTCTGTACGGATCCTCAGACTCTACTAAGCTTGTCTGTGAACTGTGAGACCCATGTAACCTAGAGCTCTAATACCATCTTGTCACGATCCGGATTTCTCACCCTCGGGAGTCATGATGGCGCCTATTCGTAGAAGCTAGACAAGCCAAATTTAATTACTTTTTCATTAATAACATAATTCCTTTTAACAATTATCGGTTGTCACACCTCCTTATTTTCTTTACCAGGAAGCCCCGCTTATTTTACTACACCCCTGGGAGGGATATACTAAAGAAGGGGAAGGAGTTTTTCCAATTTAAGGACAGTCGGAACGGGATTAGTTATTTAAATTTTCAGAGTCGCCACTTGAGAATATAATAGTGTCCCAAGTCACCGGTTTAATCCCGAACCGCGGAAAGTTTGACTCTATTACAGTCTGCGAACTAGAAATCCGGATAAGAAATTCTGTTAATCCGGGAGAAGGTGTTAGGCACTCCCGAATTCCGTGGTTCTAGCACGGTCGCTCAACTGTTGTATTTACTTTTATCTAATTTTTTTATATATTCCAATTTATGTGCATTATTAATATTCCGCTTTATCAATTTTAAAGAATTGCAACGTCGTGAAAATGCATTTTTAACCACACCGTACCAGTACGCCTGTGGCTTTAAATACATTTTGACTTCGTTGAGAGTAAGATTTGGGTCACATAAATGTGCACCCATATTTGAGAATGTATATTAAAATCGCGCCTAAAATATCTACGTCTTATTAACTTTGGGAAAGACCATGAAATTCGCTATACGGTCCTTCCAAATCTATGTGTTTTACAACAATTAATTGAGGGCCCCGTGCATTTTGTTCTCTAGCGAGGCTCATCTCATTAATTTTAAAGGTCAAGCCTATAGTGTACTACATTGTCTACTATTGTTTTTGCCTTATCAAAATAATGAATTATGCTGTCTAGTTATGGTTGGTATAAATATTCCATTCAGATCCAAGCCATCATGTGTTGGGCCTTGAAATTAGGCAAGTGAAGGGTAATGCACAGCTGTGCACGAGGCTCATCTCTCATGGGCACTGAAGCCATTCGCGATCGGACCTAGGTCTTTTTGCCTGATCAGGCCCATGTTATTAACAAATCCAAAACAGGCTCAAATGTTATCATTAATCTAATCATGTATTTAAACGGATATTATAACTGCAGTATCAGAA
>MU779035.1:4915-45462 GCA_026770625.1 Nicotiana glauca | reverse complement strand
TAATCTGGACCCTTGGATTGATGTTGCCAACGGTTCAGATCAATTCACATAGGCGACGTCGTTTTATTAAACAACCATTACTCTTGGGCCGTCTGATCAAATTTCCAACGGTCCAGACTTAATCAACCTGGACGGTGTCGTTTGGTTTAATATTAAGGCCAACCGGCTTGATTTCATTTGGGCCTGATCCGTGTATTATATCACTTGGGCTACTGAATTGTATTTGGCCCAATTCTAGTGTATTGTATTTGTACTTTACTTTTTTGTATTTTCGTATTTTAGTATTCTTTTCTTTTTTATATTTATTTTTTTTGTTTTACTTTTGAATTTATTTTCTATTTATTTTTCTTGTATTTTCCTTGTATTTTTTGATTTTTCTAAAATTAAAGAGTAATTAATTTCTATTTTTTGGTATTTTCTGATTAATACAAATAGATGATTTTTTATTTTCTTTGCTTTGTTTTCCAAAAATTAGAAAAAATCCTGGTATTTCCACACAATTATCAACAAATTTCCACAAGAAATTCAAAAATCACGTGCTCACATCGGTAATAATACAAAACAACGAAATTAAATAATAAGCAGAAGTCTCAATATTATAGATAACTGAATAAAAATGCGGAAAATCTCAACAAAAGCCTCTACCCAAGACTGGTGTCACAGATTCACAGACGGTCTAAGAATACTACACATAAAGGTCTGAAAGAAATAAACTCGACACTGACTCCAGAAATACTTGAAAGAAACAGTAATATAGATGAAAGAAGATGCCAGGGCCTGCGAACGCCTGCAAGGCTACCTCGGGTCTCGCTGGACTGAAAGCCTGCTCCCACACTACTGTTGTTGCTGCCCGAAGCCTGGATCTGTGCAAAATAGCACAGAGTGTAGTATCAGCACAACCGACCTCATGTGCTGGTAAGTGCCTAGACTAACCCCGGCGAAGTAGTGACGAGGCTAGGACCAGACCACTAAATAAACCTATGCAGATATATATACAAGTACAATGGAGACGTAGCAAGAAAATAATAATTTAAGCTGGGGAAGGGAGCATGCTTCAGGGGCAACAGTTAGAAATAGAATTTCAGGAATAATAAAGCGTACATCTACAATTTAACTTCTAGCAGTAAATGAAGAGATAAGGCAACTTTCATATTCAACTCATCTTGTTGCGGGCGTGCAACCCGATCCCATTTCTCAATATCTCGTGGTAGGCGTACCACCCGCTCCCATTTCAATATCACTCGTGGTAGGCGTACCACCTTCTCCCATTTCATTAAATCAACTGTTCCTCCAAAAGAAAATTTTTTCTAACAAACGCAATAATTAATACGAGTTTATAAAACAACAATTACACAAAATTTATGATTCACTAAGAAAAACAAATAATGATAAATAGCAATTAATTATGGATTATAATGGGGCAATTAGGCAGTTTAGTAATTAATATATTGAATATCGCGTAGTAATTAAGTAACATAAACATGTAGCAATTAAGGCATAAATTCAAGACATAACGTTGCGCAAAGACACCTTGGTACAATAATAACAAGTAACACGATAACGGAAAAATATCAACATAAAGGATCACAGAAATAGTGGAATAAGACATTCAATACGCTTGAACTGATAACAACAAGAAATCATAGCAAACTGCAATAAGTACACGACATCACCCTTCGTGCTTTTACTCTCATCCTCATCGAGCAATGATATCATAAAATGTGCACGACATCACCCTTCGTGCTTTTACTCTCTTTCCTCACATATAATCAATAGAATTGGCACGAAATGGTACATCGTGCGGCACGGCATCACCCTTCGTGCTTTACTATCTTTCCTCACATATATTTAATAGAATTGGCAAGGAAGGGTACATCGTGCGGTACGACATCACCCTTCGTGTTTTACTCTCTTTTCTCACAAGAAACAACAATGCACGACATCATCCTTCGTGCTTTAACATAACTCCTCACCCAACAAGTAACACGATAATGGAAAAATGTCAACATAAAGGATCACAGAAATAGTGGAATAAGACATTCAATACGCTTGAACTGATAACAACAAGAAATCATAGAAAACTACAATAAGTGCACGACATCACCCTTTATGCTTTTACTCTCATCCTCATCGAGCAATGATATCGTAAAATGTGCACGACATCACCCTTCGTACTTTTAATCTCTTTTCTCACATATAATCAATAGAATTGGCACGAAATGGTACATCGTGCGGCACGGCATCACCCTTTGTGTTTTATTATCTTTCCTCACATATATTTAATAGAATTGGCACGGAAGGGTACATCGTGCGGTACGACATCACCCTTCGTGCTTTACTCTCTTTTCTCACAAGAAACAACAATGCACGACATCATCCTTCGTGCTTTAACATAATTCCTCACCCAACCAACAATCACAAACAAGGACAAGGGAATAAATAAACAATAATAAAAATCCAGGCAAGGGAACACAAACAAACAATTAAAACCCGGCAAGGACACAACATCAATAATCTCAACATCCCGGCAAGGAAAAATATTCAATAATCAACAACTTCCCGGCAAGGGAATAGATCAATAACTCTTTCTCTTTCTTTCACTTTCATCTCATAGTTCACATTATCACTCGAGCCAATGCTCCAAAGATTTACTTATCTCATATACTTTCACAATTTGTATTTCAACTCGAGTCAATGCTCCACGAAGTTTAAAGATCACAATTCTTTTCACAAGCTCTTTACAGCATATAGAAGTCATCAATTAAGCATGGAAGGTATAACATAATCCAAACTATTCGCAAAATAAGGACTCACGGTCATCCTAGACACCAATATATAGATACTCGTGACCTTGCCTATACATCGTACTCGACAATCAACAATTAGCAAATAAGACTCAACTTCTATTCCCTCAAACTAGGGTTAGACCAAACACTTACCTTGATGCCTTGAATTCCACTCAAACCTCAACTATAGATTAACCCCATTTCACCTCCAATCCGCTCGAATATAGTCACAAGTCACTTAATTATTTTAATAAACACTAAATGAATCAATTTGAATGCATAAAAATAAATTCCTCAGAGTTTTGCCCAAAAATTCCAAAATTACCCCCGGGCCCACGTGGTCAAAACCCGAGGTTCGAACCAAAATCCGATTACCCATTCCCCCACGAACTCAAATATGTGATTTTTTTTGAAATCGGACCTCAAATTGAGGTCAAAATCCCTAATTTTAGAAAAACCTATGTTCTACCCAAAACCCCCAATTTCACCCATGAAAATCTTTGATTTTAAATTGAAAACATATTAAATGATGTTAATGATTGGAAAAAATGAGTAAAAATTTATTTATAATTGATTTGGAGAAGAAAGATTTCTTGGAAAATCGCCTGTGGGTGTTTGAGTTTGAGAAAATATGAAAAATGAAGTTCAAATTCGGCTAAGTATAAAATATGTTAGGCCTCATATGTGGGATTTGTGAACTATCGAACCCTGCTGGCATGGGAATTGCAAAGGTACAGTTCGCATTTGCGAACTCTGCCAGGAATTAAGGACTTCGCATTTGCGAGCCCAAAGTCGCATTTGCGACCGGCTAACCTCCGCATTTGCGATCATAATCGTCGTATTTGCGTTTGGCTTCATTCGCATTTGCAAACCAACTAGTCGCATTTGTGAACAAGCCTGTCCGGTCCAACTCTCACATTTGAGATGAACAGCTCGCATTTGTGAGTTCGCATTTGCGATGCTGGCTTCGCAAATGCGAAGCTTGCATATCAGGAACACCAGATTTTTTTTCAAAGTTCAAAAATGCAATTCGTGGTCTATCTAAAACTCACCCGAGTCTTCGGGGCTCCAAACCAAATATGCACACGACCTCAAAAATATCCTACGGACTTATTCGTTCGATAAATTCGCCAAAATAACATCATATACATCGAATCAAGCCTCACAACTCATAATTCCTTCCAAATTTTCATAAAACATCAAACTTCCATTTTAAGTCCGAAACACGTCAAACGACGTCCGTTTTCAACCAAACTTTACAGAAAGTGCTTAAATCATATATAATACTTGTACCGGGTATCGGAACAAAAATACGAGCCCGAGACCATAGTCTTCTAATCAAATTTCATTTCTAATTTCCTTAATTATTTCCATAAAATAATTTCACACAAAAATTCATTTTTCGGGCTTGGAACCTCGGAATTCGATTTCCAGCATATGCCCAAGTTTCATATTTTCCTACGGACCCTCCGGGACCGTCAAATCATGATTCCGGATCTGTTTACCCAAAATATTGGGCGAAGTCAAATTTATTCGGTTTAATATCAAAATTTAGCATTTTTCTCACAGAATTCATATTTAAGCTTTCCGGCTACGTGCCCGAACTGCGCTCACAAATCGAGGCAACCCCAAATAAAGTTTTCAAGACTTCAGAAGTACAGAATGAATAAGGAAACAAGTGATGACCCTTTGGTCCTCACAACCTTATTTTCTGCCTGCCCCATTACTTTGTGTAGGCTATATGCCTATATCATATACTTTAATGCACATTTTAAGGTGGTTCCTCCATACAATAAAGTTTTTTATTTGCTTTGCACTTCTATTTCTGGGAAAAAAAATACTGTTTTTACAACTTCTCTAAAAATTCATCTTTTAAGACTGGAAAGAAACTTCTAAAAATATTAAATTTTTTTTTGTAAAACACTATTCATTTCGGTCCACGATATGTATCCAATTTGCTTTGGGCACCCCCATTAAAGAAATACTAAATTTTAGGCGAAAATAGTAAGTGTGACTAAATTATCCTTCGTTAAATATTGCACCATAGTTATAGTAGTACTTACTTCTTTTCTCAAATGTGAGGAGTAAATGACTTTTTAGAGATACGTACGTAAGGGTAATTTTAGAAAGACAAATTGAATTTTTTCTTGATTATATAAATTGACACTTATTTTGGACCAAAATAAAAAAGTAAATTGATATTGTGAACCAGAGGGATATTATTTTATAAAAAATATTACTATATACACATATCCTGCAAATGTCTCTTTCCTGAGGGTTCTATGGCAGTCAGTAAAAGCCAAACATACCTGTGGTAAGCAATTTACACCATCAATGTAGTTAAGCAAGCAATTTACACCATCAATGTAGTATAACTTATAGTAATATGTCAACAATTGTTTTGGTAATTAAGGAAATTGTTTACCTATTTAAAGTTATGTACATAAAATAATATATCAGTAATTAATTACCATTTATCGATTATGTTGTGACTTTATTTTTCTTGAGTTGAACATTTATCGGAAACAACAATTTTATTGGAAAAGGCTGTGTGTACATCCACCTTTATCCTCCCACACCTTACTTGTGTGATAATACTAAACATGTTATTCTTATCGTAATTGATTGTCATTTATCATAAACATATATTTATAATCACTTTCATATGACTTATTTATGTAAATAGTTTTATGTTATTAATGCATAAAACACGAACCCTTTAAAACCTATTAATCATCCATTATAAGTGAGACAGCCCCCAAATTAAGCAGTAGATAGATATTTGGATGCAAATGGGGGACAGATGGTCAAATATTTTCCACAGAAAAATTCTTTGAAAAGACCATATTGCCACTCGCCGTCAATAACGATACTAAACGACAACGTTTGGCCAACCCCAAAAACCACCTCTTGCGCTAATCAAGGCGACATGTTTCCTCGTTATGCACACTTCGCCATTCACCTTTGCCTCTCCAATTAACCTCTTAATCCTTCCTTAATTAATTTTTTTTCTTTTCCCTTTCCCTACGCTCTTCCAATATCAACGTTAATTCACGCGCCACCTCTCTCTCTTGCTCTTTTTTTTCTCCTTTTATATTTTGGGTCCTTTTGCTTTATTAACTCTCTCTTTTTTTCTTTTTTTCTTCGCTGAAAATTTTTTTATCGTTAAAATTCAGTTCATCGCCAAGAAACAACAATATGTTGCAGTTTTACACTTTTGACATTGTTATTGTGCAATTGAATAAATGTACTTTCTTGTTAATTATTTCTCAAATTTTGTTTCTCTTTTTAGTTACTCGACATTAATTTCTTAGAAAAA
Organism: Nicotiana glauca; assembly: GCA_026770625.1. Taxonomy (NCBI): domain Eukaryota; kingdom Viridiplantae; phylum Streptophyta; class Magnoliopsida; order Solanales; family Solanaceae; genus Nicotiana; species Nicotiana glauca. Next base: position 39,357 of record MU779035.1, on the reverse strand, counting down.
TAAAGATTAAAAGAAAACTTACTTCCCCAATTATGAAAAATACCTCCGATCTACTTAAATAGTGGAGTAGTAAATAAAAATCTCTTTGGTTGAAAAATAACTTTGATTGGGTGAAAGATGATTTGATATTAACAAGTAAAAGCTTAAAAAAACTATAATATATAGTACTTACTTAGAGGGTGTTTTGCTAAGCTTATAAGCCAGTCAAACCGACTTATAAGCACTTTTTGGCTTATATACGCGTTTGGTAAAATTAAAAGTGCTTATAAGTTAAATGCTTATAAGCCAAAAGTCATAAGTTGGTCTCCTCCAACTTATCAAATTTCAGCTTATAAGCACTTTAAGTTTTATCAAAATATTTACTATTATATCCCTAAAATACTTATTTTTAAAACAAATATCTTTGTATATTCAGTTCTTCAGCTGCATATTATTAATTTTCACGTAACTGCTTATTTTTTAAATCAGTTTCAGCACTTAAAAATATTTTTCAGAACTTAATGCTTATCAACTACTCTAAATCAGCTAAGTCAAACGGGCTCTTATTTTTATGCTAACTGAAATTACGTTGACACAACTATTACTGTAATTATAGATTAGAAGAAAGCATTTAGAGACAAATCAATGATTGGAGGTCACTATAATAATTCTGCTTACGTTGAATTTATAGATGAAGATTTTAGGAGTAGTTAGTTCGGTTGGTCAACTTTCAAATTTCTATTCTTTTCTTCATAGGAATAAACTCACCAGCTCTGCAACTAATCCTTTTGTATCATTTTGGAATTGATTTGATTTTTTAATGAGTAGAATGACGGATTTGTGTCTAATAGCTCTTAATGACATCTATATTTTTGTAAAAATAAAAATTAAATAAAGAGGGTCCTCTAATTTTGCTTGCTTAGAAAATAAAATTTGAAGTACAAATCTAGGTTGACACGTGGCTATAGATATCACGCTACAGGGCAAGGCAACGGCTGTTTTTTTAAAGCAGTTTTATATGTGGAAGGAACAAAGAATGGCGGTTTGGGTATACAGAAAACTATATATGGCTAAAGAAAGAAGAGATCTAGATCTACAAGAAACAATAATGGTTGTTAAAAGTGTAGTACCATGTGCAGCACTTGTTATTGTAACCTAACAAATGGACACTTGGTTCTTCCTGAATGATTCAGCCACAATGTCCCAACGTGAGATCGACTAAGCATAATGTGCTACCTAAGTTGTCTAAATATCTATGGACCTTTTATGATCTTGGCAATTGCTTTATGCTCTCTTTTCTTTTTTTCATTCGATATTCGATATTTATGTTAGGGTACAATTAAATTTGAATTCTTATCAGCTACTCGATCGATTAAAGCTAAAAGGAGAAAGAAAGACGAGTCTAGTTGTTGAGTATCCGAAAAAAAGTATCAGATCGACTTCTTATTATAGCGGATCTTATTTACATCGCTTCTAGCGCTTTTTCTTGATTCTATTTTTGAAATATCTTTCCTTGCTCTGAGGAGCCCAGTTTAAGCATAATCATCTCGTTAGCTTCTCCAGTTATCCTCGTATTAAAAAAAAAATCAACATTAAAGATATATTATTTCCTAACAAAGGCAAGCTGAAACGTCTTGTTAATGCTTCATTCTTCTTTCTCTTTTGTGTAACACCTCCAATAAACCTAAGTTGTTAAAACAATTATTCTCGTTGGGTTCATATAAAATCCTCATAAACATGGCCGGTTGATGTATAGACTCTATTGGGAGTGTGGATGCATCTATTGGTTTTGCCTCAAATTTTATATATGCTTAGTTATAAACTTTTATAGTACATATACAAACACACTCAAATTTGTTTTTATAACAAAGTATGAGTGAATAGAAATGCTTTTCTTCACTTCTGTATCTTAAAATTTGTATGTTAATTCTTGATTATTAGTATATAGAATTTAGCCGCCCATGGCAATAAAGTTACATTGGAGGTCACAAAATAAGTTAATTCAACGTGACGATGCCCCAAAATACCAATTTGTAGCACAACAATTGAGTTACACCTACGGTAATTATTTCTGGAACTTTAGAATTAAGGAGGTTTAAACTAAGAGACAAAACTTAATCTTTGACATGTCAACAAATCTAGGTCATAAAACTTCTCAGAAAGCTTCAAGAGTTTGTGACAAAATCCCCTTTGTCTCCAGCCAAAGAAACAAATAGAGGATATTGTGTGCACAGAATAACCAACACTGCGATCAGACCCGAATCTTGAGTTATGAGTTTTATTTTGAATCATGCTCCTATCCGTCATACCAGTCTTTCTTTCTTAATAAATTTTGAACTAAACCTATCGTAAATAGCCTGAATTTGAAAGGATCGGGGGTCGCGAAACATAAACGGAAGATACTTTAAATTGAATTATTGTAAGAAAATTGATTTCAGGTGACTACTCATGACTAATTCCAACAAATTGATATGCGCCATAATCTTAGCTTGATTCTAGACATGGAATGTTAATGATGGATGATTTGATGGGTATTGTCTTCTCTTTCAAGACTAGAAATTAAATTGCCCTAAAATAACTTTAGGCATGTGGGTAATGGCCCCTACTAATTATCTTCCTAGTATGAACTTGGACTAATAGCCTGGTTGGGCAAATTTTTTTTTTTTTTTTTGCCAAAAGTATTTTTGACCAAAAATTAAGGTGTTTGGCCAAACTTTTGGAAGAATAAAAAGTACTTTTGAGGAGAAGCAGAAAAAAGTAGCTTCTCTCCAAAAGCACTTTTTTGAGAAGCACTTTTGAGAAAAATACACTTCGAACAATTTTTTAAAGCTTGGCCAAACACTAATTGCAGCTCAGAAGTGCTTTTCAAACTAATTAGCCAAACACAAACTGCTTCTCACCAAAAATTCTTTTGAGAAAATACTTTTAAGAAAAATACTTTTTAAAATAAGCTGATTTTTGCAGTTTAATCAAACGGGCTATAAGCAAAGTGCTAGCTAAAGTTGAGAGAAAAAAAGAAATCCAATAGAAGAAAGTAGAAAAGGAGGAAAAAGAAAACATTCCTATAGTTTGATTAGACATCAAACATATCTAATAAGCCCACATATATCTCCGTGATAATATCACTTTGTGGGTCAAAAGAGCTAAATGTAATCATATAAATCTCCGTGACCTAATGGCCTACTAGTATGTAATATTCTGTTTAGCAGCATAGAAGAATCTTAGACTTAAATAAAAAAGACTAAATACAACAGATCCCATATGCCTGTCCAAAAGCAACACTTTTATGAAAATAACTCTTTTCTTTTAAATAGGAAAAATGGTAAGTAAATATGGAAAAAGTACGTAATTACAAAGCAAAAAGGAAAAGGAAGAAACTAAGCTTTATCCCTTCTAATAAATATATAATATGTGTCTTTAAAAATATTGTTATCACTAAATCATAGTTATTTATATTTTTTTATTTTGATTTAATGCTTAACCATAATAAATTAATATAATTTGGTATAAAGTGTAAACATCTAGTGCACATACGTTTTGTACCGAGAATAATGGGTATGTTTGTCAAAATTCCTAGCTCGTAGTTCATCACTATTAAGAGCAAATTTTATTTACCTTTTCCCCCCAAGCAAATGCTATTTACTAATAAAGGAAAAACATAGTGTCTTTATGTTGGGACCAAAGGAAGACAGAAGTTTTAGATCGACAAATCAAACGCGCACAGATACACACACGAAAAAGAGAGGGAAAAAAACACAAATATAAGGGAGAGCAACGTTATCATGTTGGAGTAATTTATAAGGGATATAGAAAAATATCCAACCGTGAAAATAAATAAATTATTAAAATTCTACATACAAATAAATAAACTAGTAAACTATCATTATTCAATTCAATAAGAAAGATAAAAACAAATGAGACTTCGTATGTGAGCAATATCATGTGCAACTCAGTAAGAAGTTGGTCTTTAGCCAGTGGCGTACGCAGAAAATATTTAAGCGGTGTCACCATTTTAGACGTGAACAAATAAAAAAATATTGTAATAATATTATATTTAAAAAAATATTTAAGAAAAAGAAATAATACAGGTAAGCTAGACACTCCTTTGTGACAAGTGGTGTCACTTATTTGATATTACCGTTTTTTCTGTTTTTTCATTTAAATTATATATAAATAATTAGTAAAGATTTCCGACGAAGCGGTGTCACGTGACACCGCTTCGTCTCAGGTAAATCCGCCGCTGTCTTTAGCTAGAACTAGAATCTTCATAATCGCGATCAATATATTCTCAACTAGAGTCTCGGTTACTTATATGATAGGTTTTACGGTTAAGATTCAATGATGACAATATTATCTTCTGTTATATTTTCAGGTGAAACAAAAAAGGAAAGAATGAAGATAATTAGCAAGATTGCTACTGGATGCAAAATGAAGAAAGAAGGAACAATTAGTTACTGCATTAATGATCATTAAGATACAGCTCGACCCAAGGAGTGAACAAAGATTCAGTTACAATCATTAATGGCCAATCAAGAAGCATTTTGACTCAATCAATGGAATTTGGATTACCAAATCTAGATCTATCCATTTTCGAAGAATACGCTCACTAAATCTCTCCTTGAAATTAGCCGAAACATGCAAGGTCACATTCGAATCTGGGCCAGTCAAAGAGCAAGATTCAAAGAGGCATCTCTTGGGTCAAATCCCTTAATCAAAGATCTTATGCCTCCCGTTTCCAATAAGGAATTAACGTCTCTTTTCTCTGGTATAAAATGGAAGCTCTCTTAGGAGGAAGATTATGCAACTACAAAAAAAAATATTCTAAATATGTCTACTTCTTAGTTCAAACACAGTAATTCGAAGTTATCAGTGTCTTAAAAGATAGAGAGATCTAGAGTACAAAAAAAAGTTGTGTCGCTTGATTAGAACTCAATTGCTGATTTTATACGTTGATGGTAAACACCAAGATACCATCAATCGTGTAAATTTATTCAAAGATGTAACGACCCGACCGATCATTTTGAGCTTTTGCACTTTGCTCGCCAGTTCTCAGGCATGACTTGCCCCGTGAAGTGTATTATGACTTATGTAAATCGTTGGTTTTGGTTTTCAGGATGATCAGAATGAATTTGGAAGAAAAGTTCTCAGTTTGAAGGTTGAAATTTGAAATGTTTGACCAAGATTTGACTTGTTAATATATGATCTCGGATTGGAATTTTTTATGATTTGGTAGCTCCGTTAGGTGATTTGGGACTTATGAGCGTGATCGGATTGTATTTTGGAGGTCCGGAGTAGATTTAGGCTTGAATTCGTGAAATTGAGTTTTTGACATTTCCGGTTGATAGTTGAGATTTTGATATAGGGGTCGAAATAAAATTCCGGAAGTTGCAGTATCTTCGTTATGTCATTTGAGATGTGTTTGCAAAATTTTAGGTCATTCGGACGTGGTTTGGTTGGATTTTTTATCAAAAGCGAAATGCGAAAGATTTTAGAATCTTAGGCTTGAATTCGATGTATTTTGCTGGTTTTGATGTTGTTTGAGGTATTTTAAAGATTGGTACAAGTTTGAATAAGGTTTTGGAATATGTTGGTGGCTTTGGTTGAGGTCCCAGGGGCCTCGGGTGCATTTCGGGTGGTCAATCGGGCCATTCCATGAAGTTAGAACCTGCAGAAAATTGCAGGTCAGTGCTGCAGAAAAATGACTTCGCGTTCGCATGAGGGCCCTCACGTTCACGAAGGGTCAATTAAGGAAGTTGGAAATTTAGCCTTCGCGTTTGCGAGGCAAGCTCTGCGTTCGTGAAGGGCTGAGCGCCTATGCATCACGTTCGCGGGTCTATAGTCGCGTTCGCATAGGAAATTAGCCAGCTTGGTTTGAGGTGTTTCGTCCATCGTGTTCGCGGGTGAGGGAGCGCGTTCCCAAAGAGTCAGGTTGTGGAACCATCGCATTCGCGAGTGGCATGGCGCAATCGTGAAAGAGGAAAAATGGTCAACGTTAACTTGTGCTTCGCGAACGCAAGGATTTGACTGCGTTCGCGATTAAGGAATTTTAATAGCTGGGCAGAATATTTTAAAGACCTGTTCCATGACTTTGAACCCTTTTACACCATTTTTTGAACGGGAAAAGAGCTTTGAGGCGATTTTGAAGAGAGAAAATCATTGTTCTTCATTGAGGTCAGGATTTTGAACCCTAAAACTTGATTATTTGTGATTAAGAAACAAAAATATCAGTGTAAATTCATGAAAGTTAGTAGAAAAAAGGTGGAGTTAGGGATTGAGATTATGAGACCTTTCAGGGATGATTTGAGGGGTCAAACGAACTCCGATTTTTGAGTTTTTTATACGAAAAAGGGTCTAATATATTCTTGTACTATGGCAAAATGTTTAAAACTATCCCCCGTTATACTATTGGGCCATAAATGTCCCTATCATCCAACTATCCTAATAAATCTACCCTTACTTTGACGGAAGTGCCACGTGGCGTCCATCCTTGCCTCTTTTTATATCTGGGCACATAAGAGACGACCCACTCCAACTATACCCACCAACCCATAACCCGTGACCCGTCATTTATAAACCAAAATAATACCATTTCGTCCATTTCATTTACCCGTTTCATTTTCTTCTCTCAGTAACTATGAACATGAAAATACTCTCACAGCCTTGTTGATAGCCGATTTGAACAGAAGAAATTCCATAATGGTAATACCTTCCTCCATGAAAATGATTCATCTTTGTTATATTATTCATGTTAGTATTGCAATTTTTTAATTTTTATTTCGTATTTAGGGTTTCGATTTCTTAGATTTCATCTATATCTAACTAAAGTTTCTAAAATTTACTTGATATATCCTTATTTCTTGTCTGTTTCTAGTGTTTGCATGCATGATTTACGCCTTTATTCTTTATTTATTGCTGGGGTTTTGTGGGATTTTGTGGGGTTATGTGGGGTTTGTTTCTTTGTCCTTTTCTGTAAAGTATATTTATGTTTTCTGAAGATTCTGAACTTTTCCTTTGTTTATTAACAACGATGGTCCCCTGTGTGACCATTTGATTAAAGTATTTGGGTATGTTGGGGAGAGGGGAACTCTTGTCATAAAAAATTGTTTCTTTTTGGAATTAATTAATCATTCTCACTACTGACTTATACATTAATTATATATTTTTTTCTGTTATGTTTTATAGGTAGTTAATGACAAGAGGGGTTGCTCTGATGGTAAGCAACTCCCACTTCCAACCGAGAGGTTGTGAGTTCGAGTCTCCCCAAGAGCAAGGTGGGAAGTTCTTGGAGGGAAGGATGCCGGGGGTCTATTTGGAAACAGCCTCTCTACCCCAGGGTAGGGGTAAGGTCTGCGTACACACTACCCTTCCCAGACCCCACTATGTGGGATTATACTGGGTGGTTATTGTTGTTGTTGTTGTTGTTGTTTTATAGGTAGTTGGAGATGGTGCTAGTTGACTTAATATTCAATTACGAGGGTTATTGGGTTATGGAGCCTAAAGTTGTCTACACAGGAAAATTGGTGAAGACTTGGACAGGTTATGACTCCGACTTACTTTCATACATAGACATAGTCAATGAATTCACAAATGGGCTAGGATTTTTAGGGGTTCAACAACTTATAGTTGCTGCCCCATCTGGTAAATTTTATGTGATTAAGGGGGATGATGGTATTAGACATTTACAAAGGTTATTATGTAATAAATTCAATGTAGTGAACATATATGGTGTAGATGAATGTAAGCCCCCTATTTACTCTATTCCCAATATTGAACAATATGAAGAAGAATCTAATAAAATTATGGATGATGTTGGTACTGATTGTAGCTTAAGTGATGTAGGATCTGACTCTAGTACTGATTCTGAAGGATATAATTCTGAAGAATTAGATGCACTTAAAGCACAAAAGAAGAGGAAAATAAATGAAAAACTTAGTGACTTCAAAGAGTTATACAAGGGTATGTCCTTTAAGGACATACCAGAAGCTAGGAAGTGTATGAAGTTATATTCTCTGGCTAACAAGAAAAGATTGAAATTAGAGAAGAGTGACCTAGAAAGACTTAGGTATACTTATGATATTGTTGGTTGTCCCTTTATGCGCTTAATATCAAAAGAAAAGTTTGGTGGGGTTAAGGTCAAGACTTTATCTTCTAAACATGATTGTGGCACTACATTTGATAACAAGATTGTTGATTTTAGTACCATTGCACAATATTTCAAGAAGAAGTTACAAGATAATCCTAAGTACAAGGTTACGGAGATGATGTTAGATTTGAAGAGAAACTTTGAGCTAAATGTTAGTCATGAGAAGTGTAAGAGGGAAAAGAGGATGGTATTTGAGTCACTAGATGATAGTTTTTTAGATGAGTACAATAAACTAGAGGCTTATGCCAATGAATTGAGAGAAAGTAACCCTGGTAGTGATGTGGTTGTTACACTTTCAAAGACTGCACTTGAAGAAGGAAGAATAAGGTTCTTGAGAATATATGTGTGTTTTCGTGCTTTGAAGATAGATTTCAATCTAGGATTGAGACCTTTTATTTGTTTGGATGGTACCTTTTTGAAGGGCAAAGCCAAAGGCCAGTTGTTAGTAGCAGTTGGACAGGATTCACACAATTATTTTTACCCTTTGGCATGGGCAGTTGTTGACAAGGAGAACAAAAATACTTGGAATTGGTTTCTACAACTGCTGCAATCTTCTTTGGACCTCAAGGAAGGGGAAGGAATCACCTGTATATCAGATATGCAAAAGGTGAAGTTTTCTGAAATTTCTAATCTTTTATTCAATCTGAAATTTCTGAAATCATTTGTTTCAAATTTCTAATCTAAAATTTCTGAAATCATTTGTTTGTTCTGCAGGGACTACTTGATGCAGTCAAAACAGTCCTTCCCCAGGTATACCACATGTATTGTGTTAGACATATTGAGTCTAACTGGTGCAAATAGTTCAACACTGGGAAAAACAAGAAGCTTTTATGGTGGTGTGCATGGTCCACATATGCAGAAGATTTCAAGGATCAGCTAGGAAAATTAGGTGACTTGAACAAAAATGTTGCAGAGGCCTTGTTGAGGTACCCACCCCAGTCCTGGTGTAGAGCATATATGGACACAGTATGCAAGAATCAGTCAGTTGATAATAACTTGACTGAATCATTCAACAAGTGGATTGTGGATGCAAGGCATAAGTCTATAATCAAGATGCTAGAGGACATCAAAATCAAGACCATGAACTTGTTAAGAGAACATGAAGAAGAAGTTAGGAGCTGGAGATATGATTTCAATCCAAAAATGCATGAACTTGTATAATGAGTACCTGCAGATTGCACAAACTGCCTGTGAAGTAAATGCAAATGGTAAAAATGGCTATAAAATAACAAAAGGATCTGACAAGCATTGTGTTAATTTGGCTGTGAAGAAGTGCACTTGTAGGTCATGGGACCTTACAGGAATCCCATGTCCACATGCTATTAGAGCTATACTTCATGACTCTGGTGATCCAATGATTGAAATCAATTTGTGGTATAGCAAGGAGGCATTTATGCTGACTTATAGGCACAAAATACAGCATGTTAGGGGAGAAAAGTTTTGGAAGATTAAACCATCTCAAGCAATAGAGCCTCCAGAGCTTGTGAAATTGGCTGGTAGACCTAAGGTTAAGAGAGATAGGCAAAAGGATAAAGCAATTAAAAGACAAGGAGTGTGGTCACAGTCAAAAAAAAGGAAGAATCATGATTGTAGCAAATGTAGAGAAATAACTCATAATGCAAGGTCTTGTCGTCAGGTAATTATTTTACATTAACTTCAAAGTATTACATACTAGACATAAATATTTCTAACTTGTCTTTTTTAACTATTTTAATCAAGGGAAAGAAGCAAAGTAAGAGAGGAAGAGTTGAGCAGGTTGCTGCCACACATGAGCAGGCTGCTGCAACAACTAAGCAAGATTCCACCGGTTCAACACCTGCTGCCATAACTGAGCAGGCAGGCCCCAGTTCAGCACCTGTTGCAAAAAAATCAAAAAGAAGGCAGCAAAGGAAGAGGCCAAGTTGTTTGATAGAACACGAAGTTGAACCTCAAGTTGAAAATGATATCAACTGTGCAGCACCTCAGGCCACTCAACCAAGTCAGGACAATGGGGTTAGGTTCATGCCTACACCTGGAAGAATGCTTAGGTCAAGGGTTATACATGAAGAAGATGATGTGCTTAGGACAAGAGTTATATTAGAAGTAACTACAAGGCTAAGGATGAGACAACAGGTACAAATACCAGCTGGAACAAGGTCAATCAACTTCGCAGGTGATCATAGTGGTATTAGTGTACCAACAAATCTGCCATATTCAGCCCCAACATTACAGTGGAAGGGGAATGTTATTGTAACTGCAAATCAGTTGGAAAAATAAGGGCAAGAAAGAATTGGGAAGCTGAAATCAAGGAGAAAAAAATGAAGAAAAAAGTATAATTTTTTGGTTGTGCGGGATGTATTTACTGCAAACTTATAGATAGTTGTATCCCTTTTAGTATTTTGTAATTTCAGTTTTTGGGTCTTGTTTTGGTGATGTAACTACTAGAGTTAGTGTCTTCTTTGGTGATGAAATTACTGTTATTTGGTGTTGTTTTAGTGATGTAATTACCAACTTATTAGGTGTTGTTTTTGGGTACTATTTTAGTGATGTAATTACCAACCTATTTTTGCTGTTGTTCCAGAAAACTACTGTGTTGTCAGCATTTGTGTTTGAAAAATAGTATTGACTTGTTGTCTTACATCACTTAAGCTTGTATATATGATATTAAATCCAGAAGTGACACTATTTGCTTCTTATCCAAAGCTCCAGGTGCATAGATTAGTCTCATATGATCATCACCAAAGTTTATATTTTTGATGATCTATATTTTTAAACTAAGTTCTAGTACTTAAAAAGGACCATATGCCATAAAACAATTCAAACTAATTTTAAACAATTAATAAGTTAATAGATAGAACATCAAAATACTAGCACTTGAAAAAAATACTAGCACTTGGAACATCAAAATATACATTAAAAATAGATGTAATTATTTTACAATGGCAAAAAAAAACTCTAATACTTAGGAACATACATTAACAAGTGAAATATGGACCATAGGCCATCTTCAACAAACACAATTTATTTCATCTATATTGCCGCAACAAAACCAACAATAAGTGCAACTGAAATCCAAATAAACATCTTCGTCTTAACCACTTTATCTTCGATTTCCCTTACTTTGTTTACTTCAACATTTTTTGAAACCTCCAAATCTTCAACTTTTTCCAACAGCTTGTCTCTTTCTAACGTGCACGACTCCAATAATTGCTTCAACATATTAATTGTAACATTAGCAGCATCCAAATTTACATTGAAACTTATTGATTTCTACCAAAGCTCGATCCGAAAAAGGTTCATCTTGCCATTCCCAATATCCACACAACTCATTCTAACGAAAATGAACAGTAATTAGGTTAGAAGGAATAAAAATTTCAGTTTTGTACAAACAATTATCAAACTTACTTTAGGTTTTGCACATTTATAGAATTTTCTTCCGAGATTTTGAGGTGTGGTCGATAGGAAGTGGTTGGTAATCTCTCCACAATGACACCTCCTCTTTGATGTAGCACTAGATTCTGACATTTATGATGAAATTTGTTAAAATGGGTTGTCTTGATGGAGCTAATAGCATAGAGGGTTTGATGGAGATAGCAGTAGGATTATAAATTAGGGTTGGGATTTAATTTGGGTATAAATTGTTGGTTAGTGGCTTTGGGGTATTATTTGGTTTATAAATAGGTTATGGGTTGGTGGGTATAGTTAGAGCGGGTCATCTCTTATGTGCCCAGATATAAAAAGAAGCAAGGATGGATGCCACGTGGCACTTCCGTCAAAGTAAGGGTAGATTTATTAAGATAGTTGGACGGTAGGGACATTTATGGCCCAATAGTATAACTGGGGACAGTTTTAAACAATTTACCATAGTACAAGGATATATTAGACCCTTTTCTATTCTTTATATGTACGGACTCGTGATATGATGAAGAACATTTTAGAATAAAGTTTGTCCAGTTACGGGATGCGGGCACGGGGATCTGGTTTTGACTGATTTCGGGTTTTGTGCTTAAAATCGATATGTTTCAATTAGAATTTATTCGTTTAGCATAATTTGATGATAAAAACCTGTACTTGGTGGATTTGGAGCACTCGGAAGTCGTTTCAAAGGGCAAGGGCGTTGCAAGCTAGATTTCGGGCCGAATTGAGGTGAGTAATGATTTTAAATGCTGTCCTAAGGGTATGAAACCCCAGAATTTCACAATGTACAGCTATGTTGAGGTGACTTACATGTTAGATGACGAGCGTGGGGTAGATCGCCATTGGGGATTTTGACTTAGTCCATCCCGAATGATTATTTTTACTACGTATTTGATAGTTAATTATTTGATATTATTATATTTTGGGCTAAATGTAATATGTGGTCTTCGTCCCAGCTGTTTGAACCCTTAGGGAATTTTTAAATGATGTTTTTCCTCACTGATTGATTTCATACTGGTACTCAGTCATACTATATTTTACTATTTTAAAGACTCGGCTGTATTACTCTGTTTTAAACACATTAAATGATATTTTCAAAGGTATTTGAGTTGAGCTTCATATTTTACTGTGGCCCAAGGGGCTTATGAAATGCTGACTGACTAAGGCCGAGGGCTTGTGTTGTGAGGATATATTTTGGTCGGGCTGCACGCTGCAGCAGTGATACATTGATTATGATAATGAGGCCGAGGGCCTGAATTTGTACGCCACGAGGTGGCTTGAGATTTATATGAGGTCGAGAGCCTGTTTATGATGCCACGAGATGGCTTGATTATGCACTTGGGTCATAAGAGGCCCCTCCCGAAGTCTGTACACCCCTAGTAAGCACGGGTACCCGTTGTGATGTGAGATATAGCCCGAGAGGCTGGTATTGTTCTGTGACATTGCCCGAGGGCTGATTTTATTGTTATTGTGCCTGAGAGGCAGTTATTATGTGTTTACTTTTCTGTTGTTCTCCCTGCATATTGCTTAACTGTTTAAAGAATATTTATGAGATTTCACTGCTTAATTATATCTACTGATTTTGCTATGCCTCTTTAGCTTAATGTTGTGCCTTACGTGATTTTATATTACTCAGTCTTCATTTATTTTTATTACTCACTGAGTTAAAAGTACTCACTTTACTCCTTGTACCTTATGTGCAGATTCAGATATTTCTGAACTTGGTAGCGGGTATTAGTTGCTCAGAGGCAGCGTCATTGGAGTGTAGCAAGGTAGTTGCCCGACGCTCGCAGTACTGCTTTTCTCCCTCTCAATTTTATTAGACTGTATCTAGTACATTTTAGACTCTTGTTGTATTCGGACCTTAGTAGATGCTCATGACTAGTGACACCCCAATGTCGGGCTGTGTTGGGTTTATTTTTTTGCAAATTATACTATTAACTGCTTATTTTTGAGATTTTATCATGTTTACGACTTAATACTTATTATGTTACTGCTTAAGTTTTGAATGGAAATGCGTCGGCTGGCCTGGTCTTCACAAGAGTCGCCATCATGACTGGGTCAGGGTTTAGGGTCGTGACAAATTGGTATTAGAGCCTAGGTTACATAGGTCTCACGAGTCATGAGCAGGTTTAGTAGAGTCTCGCGGATTGGTACGGAGACGTCTGTATTTATCCTCGAGAGGCTGCAGAACCTTTTAGGAAAAAGTTCACATTCTTGAAATTCTTATCGTCCGTCCTTCATTCAGCTTGAAATATAACTCTTTGAATTCCTTCCATGCATTTGTATATGCGAACGAGTGCTCAGTATCATATGTGCATCGATAGCTTATGATTCCCTGATCGAGGAGCGAGATGTGATCTCTGTGTGTTGATGTTGGGCCAGTCTGGAAGACCTGAGGCTGAATTTTTGCCTATAGCTTGAGCCTTGAGATGTTGATTGTGCGAGCACGTATTTCTGGATCTATATGCGTTGTGGTGTCTCTATTAAGGGAAGAAATGACTGGATAGTTACGTGATGAGTGTGATGTGACTGCGAGATATATTCGTATGATTTGGAAGCGACAAAAAGGCTCTGCTGGGGGATAGAAAAACTTTTAGGTGCTTGATTTCCATCTTGATTCAAGGTGTAGCACCGAGTTATAGGCGTGTGAAGAATCTTTTCATGTTTCTTAGTTGGGAGTGAAGTAAATTTCATGTCGCGATGTGATTTTAGAGTTAGGAAGATTAAGTGCATGCGTAATATTTATGACGGTGGAAGGTATACAGAAATGTTAGTTGGAGGCAAAGTAGGTGGGTTATCTCTTGCGGGGTGTTCTTAAGTTCTGTGATCCTTATGTTGTTGTTAGAAGATCTCCTTTACCAGTGAATATTTGTGTTGCAATTGAATTTTCATTGCTTAAGAGTGTGGGCTTGACTGTTACGAGGGTGAATGCGAGATTTGCAGAAGATTTAAAGTACCAAATGGTCTGTGTTTCACAAGTTTATGAAGGATTGAGTTTAACCTCACTACGAAATTATGGCAGTAATAGAGTATATTCATTATGAGTTATTATGCGTTTTGATCTATGGTTTTGAGCCAATTGGGGGAGTCTACTATTGAATAATTGATTGCACGGTTATGTGCTATGATGGTTCCAGTTCGAGGCGTATTTGTGAATCACTTATGGCTCGAGTAAAGAAAATTTCAATAAAGGCTATGTTATGCTTTATGGGTGTATGAGAATCGGGGAATGACTTGAGTTGTTGTTGGTAAGGAATGCTTGGTGCATAGAGCAGGAAGTTGCTTGGTTGTATTGGATGATGTTACATTCTGCGGTGTCAGAGTGCTAATGAGGCACGGGTTGTTTAGTTTATTTAATCAGGCTAATTGAAGCTTGAGTAGAGTGGATGACTCTAGAGAATAGTTCTAATGCGTTCAAGGTTTTTCATGTAATAATTGGAGATTTTGAGGTATATAATTTGGCTAGGAACTGAGGTTTGCATTGAAGGGTGTTAAACTTGTGACATTTCTATATCAATTAGGGAATTCTTATATCAGTATTAGGAAGGTAATGGTTCCAGATTCGCAAGAACTCTCTTCCGGGTAGGTATTTTTAACATGGTGCTTTTGGGAATATTTAAGAGAGTATCCAGCGGCTTATGAGCCTTGAACGGCGTGGTTTTATGCTTGGGTCTCGTATGGTGAGTCTGGGTTGAGGAACTGTGGTGTTATAGCAAGAAGGAGTATCAATTTGAAGGTAAATCAGAAGGAACTTGGATAGATGGGATAGCTTGGTAGTGGGCCGGATCGGCATGGTAAGGAAATGATTAGTTCTTTGGGTGCTTAGGAAGTAATAAGTTTTTACAAGTGTTTCGCGGAAATGCTCTTAGGTTTTGATGGTTGGGTATCTTAGTTGAGTTAGAAGGAGTAAGTACTATGGATTGAGTTACGAGGTTCTATGGATTATGTTCTTAGTAGGGTGATTTTATATTTCGAAGACCCAGTGGATGGATGGGAAGGATTGACTTTCATATTGGCCTTCGTGATGGATGGCAGTACAGAGACTCCTACCATGATTCGGTTTCGGTGGTAAGGGATTTTTCGGATGTGTTCCCTACTGTCAGGCATGTCGCCAGACATGATTGTCGATTTTGGTATTGATTTGATGCCGGGTATCGTATTATCTCTGAGTTGTAACATTGAGGGATGTGTTGATTGGACTGTTATTGAGCTTATCAGTAAGCTGGGGAGATCTATAAGTTACCTTTCTATGTTGCGAGGTGTTATGATTTATTGGTTATAGGCATACATGGTGAGGTTATATTGGGGTTTCATAGCGGAAGCCGAGTGGGAAGAGTAATTGGGTGTTGCTCGGTGAATGGCATATCGGTTATGTCCTATCGGGTTTGTGTGGTGTATGTTATTAGCTTCACCGAGGGTATGATGATTTGCTTTGGTTCCAAACATCAAAATGCATGTGGTTGTCGATTTCGAGCATAGTGACTTAATGTGTTTCAAGTGGACCAGTGTTTAGATAGGGTTTCGCATTGCAGAAAAGTTATGTGGAGGTATGACCCTTAGGGTTAGATTCGTATATTCTATTTCTACAACGTGTGATGGGTTCTCAGCATTTTGCTGTGGTAGTACTGGTGAGTTGGTGGTACAGCCCTTCCCTTCGGGTCGTCTTCATGATTGGAGTACATTCAGATTAGTGTCTATTGGTGCACGGATTGCACGAGTTGTGGCCTTAGATTGTATTGATGTGTCATGTCACCAGAGTAGTGGTGTTGGATTAGATGAGATTGTCGAGATCTGAAATGAGTACAAACTTATTCTATTTCAGCATGTTGGAAGGATAATATCGAGGTTTGGCTTAGAAGTTGCTATGCTCTTTGCCAATAGAGAAGTGGCTTCATGAATGGTTGATCAGAAATGGTTATGGCTTATTGCGTGTTTCATTTATCATTGTCAGTATATGAAAGCGACAGAATGAGATGTTAGTTGATAAGAGGTGTTCTATCGATATCCGGTTGTTGTGTGTTGCTCCTGTGATTAGAAGTTATCTCTACCAGTGTTTGAGTTATGTGGTATATTCTGTAATTTGCACCTGAGGTTACAGATATGGTTTGTTACAGCTTGTTCGAACTTATTCACAGTATAAATGTGAGATACTAATCATATTGATGATTTCAGAAGTGGAAATATGGTTCTGTGGTTTATGGGTTAGATTGGATTGTGAAATTTCAGTTACAATGTGTTATCGGACCTATATGAGATAGGGTAACGTGGGATCACCCCCGAGTATATGCATGGTAAGGCTATTCAGCGTTGGTTGACTTTTGGAACAACTCTGAGCACGTTCGAGGACAAAGTATGTTTAAGTAGGGGAGGATGTAATGACCCGACCGGTCATTTTGAACTTTTGCACTTTGCTCGCCAGTTCTCGGGCATGACTTGCCCCGTGAAGTGTATTATGACTTATGTAAATCGTTGGTTTTAGTTTTCAGGATGATTCGAATGAATTTGGAATAACAGTTCTCAGTTTGAAGCTTGAAATTTGAAATGTTTGACCAAGATTTGACTTGTTAATATATGATCATGGATTGGAATTTTTATGTTTTGTTTAGATCCGTTAGGTGATTTGGGACTTAGTAGCGTGATCGGAATGTGTTTTGGAGGTCCGGGGTAGATTTAGGCTTGAATTGGCGAAATTGAGTTTTTGGCGTTTCCGGTTGATAGGTGAGATTTTGATATAGGGGTTGGAATGGAATTCCGGAAGTTGCAGTAGCTTCGTTATGTCATTTGGGATGTGTGTGCGAAATATGAGATCATTCGGACGTTGTTTGTTTGGGTTTTTGATCAAAAGCGGAATGCGAAAGATTTTAGAACCTTAGGCTTGAATTTGATGTGTTTTGGTGGTTTTGATGTTGTTTGAGGTATTTTGAAGATTGGTACAAGTTCGAATAAGATTTTGAAATATATTGGTGGCTTTGGTTGAGGTCTCGGAGGCCTCGGGTGAGTTTCGGGTGGTCAATCGGGCCATTCCATGAAGTTAGAACCTGCAAAAAATTGCAGGTCAATGCTGCAGAAAAATGACCTTCGCATTCGCGTGAGGGTCCTCGTGTTCGCGAAGGGTCAGTTGAGGAAGTTGGAAATTTAGCCTTCGCGTTCGCGAGGCAGAATCTGCATTTGCAAAGGGCTATGTGCTTGTGCATCGCGTTCGCGGGTGTGTAGTCACGTTTGCATAGAGGAAATTGGCAAGCTAGGTCTGAGGTGTTTTGTTCATCGCGTTCGCGGGTGAGGGAGCGCGTTCGCGAAGAGTCGGGTTATGGAACCATCGCGTTCGCGAGTGGCATGGCGCGATCAACAAAAGAGGAAAAATGATCAACGTCAATTTGTGCTTCGCAAACGTGAGGCTTTGACCGCATTCGCAATTAAGGAATTTTAATAGCTGGGCAGAATATTTTAAAGACTTGTTCCGCAACTTTGAACTCTTTTACACCATTTTTTGAACGGGAAAAGAGCTTTAAGGCGATTTTGAAGAGAGGAAATCATTGTTCTTCATTGGGGTAAGGATTTTGGACCCTAAAACTTTATTATCTATGATTAAGGAACAAAAATATCAGTGTCAATTGATGAAAGTCAGTAGAAAAAGGTGGAGTTTGGGCTTGAGATTATGAGACCTTTCAGGGATGATTTGACGGGTCAAACGAACTCCGATTTTCGAGATCTTTATATGTATGGACTCGTGAGATGATGAAGAACATTTTGGTATAATATTTTTCCAATTTCAGGATGCAAGCCCGGGGGTCGGGCTTTGAATGATTTTGGAGTTTTATGCTTAAATCGATATGTGTTCAATTGGATTTTATTCGTTTAGCATAATTTGATGATAAAAATCTGTACTTGGTAGATTTGGAGCATTCGGAAGTGTTTTGTAGGGAAAGGGCATTGCAAGCTAAATTTTGGGCCAGATTGAGGTGAGTAATAATTTTAAATGCTGTCCTGAGGGTATGAAACTCCACAAGACAGAAAGAATAAAAGCAGTAAAGAGCAATACTAAAACACACATGATTTATATTGGTTAGGTATCGTTGTGGTACTTACATCCAGTTCCCTTGGGTCACAAGAGTTCCCTTAAGATCTTTTGTCACGACCCTAAATCCAGACCCGGTCGTGATGGCGCCTCTCGTGAAGACAAAGCCAGCCGACGCATTCCCATTCCAAACTTAAGCAGTAACATAATAAGAATTAAGTCGCAAACATGATAAAATCTCAAAAATAAGCAGTTAACAGTATAATTTGCGGAAAAATAAACCCAACACAGCCTGACATCGGGATGTCACTAGTCATGAGCATCTACTAAAGTTCGAATATAACAAGAGTCTAAAATGTACTAGATACAGTCTAATGAAATCGAGAGGGAGAAAAGCAGTGTTGCGAGCGTCGGGCAGCTACCTTGCTAAACTCCGATGACTCTGCCTCTGAGCAACCAATACCCGCTATCGGGTTTAGAAATACCTGAATATGCATAAAAGGTGCAGGGAGTAAAGTGAGTACTTCTAACTCATTGAGTAATAAAAATAAATAAAATCTGAGTAATATAAAACCACGTAAGGCCCAACATTAAGCTAAAGAGGCATAGCAAAATCAGTAGATATAATTAAGCAGTGAAATCTCATAAACATTCTTTAAATAGTTAAACAGTATGCAGGGAGAACAACAGAAATGTGAACACATAATAACTACCCCTCAGGCACATTAACAATAGAATCAACCCCTCTGATAATGTCCTAGAATAATACCAGCCCCTTGGGCTATATCTCATATCACAATGGGTACCCGCGCTCACTGGGAGTGTACAGACTCCGGGAGGGGCCCATTACGGCCCAAGTGCATAATCAAGTCATCTCGTGGCATTATAAACAGGCTCTCGGCCTCATATAAATCTCAAGCCACCTCGTGGCATACAAATCTCAGGCCCTCGGCCTCATAATCAATGTATCACTGTTGTGGCGTGCTGCCCGGCCCAAATGTATCCTCACAACACAGGCTTCTGCCTTACTCAGTCATAATCTCATAAGCCCTTTGGGCCACAGCAAAATATGAAGCTCAGCTCAGCTCAAATACCTTTGAAGATATCATTTAATGTGTTTAAAACAGAGTAATGTAGCCGAGTCTTTAAAATAATAAAATATAATATGACTGAGCACCATTTGAAATCAATTAGTGAGGAAAAATATTATTTAGAAATCCCCTAAGGGTTCAAACAGCTTGCACGAAGCCCACATATGGCATTTAGCCCAAAATATAATAATATCAAACAATTAACTATCAAATACGCAGTAAAATAATCATTCGGGATGGACTAAGTCAAAATTCCCAACGGTGCTCTACCCCACGCTCCTCATCTAGCCCCTCCCCTCTTGTACTTTCAACTTACATACCATTGTGGCCTCGTAATTACTTAAGTAATCACTCAACTATTCAAAATTACTTAATATAATTATTATTTTCTATTTATAATAAATTTCTTTTTTTTTTGGTAAATAAATTATTTTATTGCCAAAGATATATATACAGCTCAAAACAAAAGAAATTAGAAACTAAAGTTGGACATAGTCCCAACTTTCCAACGTAAGCAACCTACTCCTCCCGCCCATCTGGAAACTACTAATACCTCTAGATGGCCAAATACATAGCTGGACCCTTAAACTTGATTTTTTTTGTCACTTGGACACTTAAACATAGAGTTGTTCCTATTAGGCCCTTTAACTAAACCATATATGTGTCAATGAGACACTTTGTAGACCATTTGAGAAAAACTTTTATAAAAATTAACGATGGATATGTAATTAGCTGCACTTGTGTATTTGATAGCTTTTAAGGCTTTCTTCTTTGCTTCTGAAATAGCTGCATTTGTTTATTTGACAGCTTTGCTCTTTTGTTGAAGTACTATTTTTGTTAAAAGCTGTAATGTCAAAATGCAACTTCTATCAACCACTTGTGTATTTTAGTTTGTAAAGTTCTATTCCAGTAGCGTGTAAAGAGAACTAGCATGCCAAATGAGAATAGTCAAATCCATGTACACTATACTTTCTTTTAAAAAAAATTAAGAGAAAAAATGATAGCTTCACGGGAAGAAAAAGAGAAATGGAATGTAGGGTAAAAATTAGCTTTAAGTGGAATAATATATTAGAATATAATAATTATAAAATAATAATCACAACATTTTTCTCATATTCACACGTCTTTCCTCACGCACTCAATTATGTTACTACAAAGTGTCTAATTGGCACAAATGTAATTTAGTTGAAGGGCCTAATAGAAACAATTCTATGTTTAAGTGTTCAAGTAACAAAAAAGGCCAAGTTTAAGGGCCGATTATGTATTCTGCCCCTCTAGATATACATCTTTCAAGGATATAAATTAAGTTATTCTATTATTTTTGTCAATCTCGGCTTCAAACTTGCTCTGTGAATCACTTCTTGAATAATCTGTTTCACAATTACTCATTCTTCTCTCTGTTTGTTCTGAAAACTCCTTAGGTTCCTTTCCTACCATAGAAAATATACACACCCTGCAAAGTAAATCTTATAAATTTCTGCTGATGCATTTTTACTCCTTGCATATGTAGATGTCCAACTTAGTTCTTCATACCACTCCATTGCATGTCTATGTATTCATTGCCATCTCAGGACTCTTTCCCAAATATTTTCCCTCGAGCATATTTAGAAAATAGATGATCGATACTTTCATTCTCGATAATACAGAACGAACAACTTAGACTGTCAGTTACACCGCATCTCACCAACTTGTCTCTTGTATGCAATTTGCCATGAGTTGCCATCAATAATATAAATATCCATTTTGGTACTGCTAAATTATTACATACAAGCTTCCTCCAGACCACCTTCTGATAAGTCCCTCTCATGGTTTTGTACATTTTTCTGATAGTGTAATTTTTAATGTAATAAAAAATTACTTAACTATAATTATGATTGAATATTATACTTAGAAAGTCATTTAACCAAATTTTGCAAATTTACGTGGGCAATATCTATTTTACCCTCTACATTATCAACCTTTATCGTTTTTCTTTTACTTTTTTAATATATAATTTTTTATTCGGTTAATCTACATTAATATTAGAACCCGCACGATGCACGGATAATTTGACAGAATATTACTCTTATAATCTTATTGTGACGATCCAAAGGGTCATCACTTGTTTTTAATTGAATTTTGTATCCCCGAGGCCTTGAAAACTTCATTTAGAACGTCCTCAATTTGCGTGCATAGTCCGGGTGCGTAGCCGGAAAGCTTAAATATGAAATTCTATGAAAAATACTAAGTTTTGATGTTAAAATGAATAAATTTGACTTTGGTCAATATTTTAGGCAAACGGACCCGGACCCGGACCCGTGATTTGACGGTCCCGAGGGTCCGTAGTAAAATATAGGACGTATGGCCGGAATCAAATTCCAAGGTCCCGAGCCCGAGAAATAAATTTTTAAAGGAAATTATTTTTCTAAAATGTTTAAGAAAATTAGAAATGAAATTTGATCAGAAGACGATGGTATCGGGCCTGTATTTTGATTCCGGCATTCGGTACAGGTCTTATATATGTTTTAAGTCCTTCCTGTGCAATTTGGTTAAAAACGGACGTCATTTGACGTGTTTCGGACTTGAATTTCTAAATTCGGAACTTGATAAAGTTTGAGGAAAAATTCATGATTTTGAGGTTTGATTCATTATTTTTGAGGTTATTTAGGCAATTTGATCACACGGATAAGTTTGTATGATGTTGTTGAGTTAGTACGAGTATTTGGTTAGGAGCCCCGAGGGCTCGGGAGTGTTTCGGATGTGTTTCGAGAGGTTTTGAACTTATAAAAAATTGCAAGTTTTGTTGTTCTGTGTCTAGGAATTTTGTTCTTCGCGTTCGCGTGGGACCTCTCATGAACGCATAAGGAAAAATTTCCAAGAGTTCATTTTCTTCTTCGCGAACGCGAAGGTGGTGACGCGAACGTGAAGCTGAGGGGGGTAGACCCTTCGCGAACGCGTCCCTCCTCTCGCGAACGCGTAAGGTTAAGGGGGAGGGGTCTCCAGTTTAAGCTACGCGAACGCGATCACTGGGTCGCGAACGCGAAGGTCTTCAGACCAAACCAATCGCAAACGCAAGATGCCCATCACGAACGCGAAGGGCAATTTTGCCCGGTTATTTTAAAACTCCAAAACAGAACCCATTACGGGATTTTTATAAAAATATCATTAACTCTTCTTCTCTAAAGCTCCTAGGCGGTTTTTGAAGCATTTCTTCACCAAAGTTTCTTGGGTAAGCATTGTTTAACTCGTTGTCTTCATTTTCCATCAACATCTATTGAATTTTTAGGCCTAAAACATGTGATTAAGGATAGAAAATTAGGGATTTGGGTAGATTTAGGGCTTTTTGATTTTTCTAGATTTAGACCTCGTTTTGGGGCCGAATTTGAAAACAAATTATATATTCGGGATCGTGGGTGAATGTGTAACTTGATTTTGGTCCAAACCTCGTATTTTGATCAAGCGGGCCCGGGGTCGATTTTTGATTTTTTGAGAAGAATGATGGAAAAGCTATAATTAGGCATTGGATTCGAATTGTTTAGCATTATTTGATGTTATGATGTCGTTTATGTATAGATACAATTGATTTGGAGCCGAATTCGAAAGGAAAGGCGGTTGTTGAGGATTGAGTTGTCCGTGGAAGTTCGAGGTAAGTGTTTGGTCTAACCTTAGCTTGAGGGATTAGGAGTTGTGTCATATTTGCTATTTGTTTCTTGTTGAGTACAACGTATAGGCATGGTGACGAGTATCTATACGTTGGTGTCAAGCATGACCGTGAGTCTTATATTGTGATTTTCATGACTTTGTTGTATTATTCATGTCTTGGTGAGTATTTCTATTTGTTGTGTAAAGTTGTGGAAAGAATTGTGACTTATGAACGTTGGGGAGCGTTGGCTCCAGTTGTAGAACGAATTGCCAAAGTATAAGTGATAATTGAACCTCTAGAGCATTGGCTCGAGTTGCGAAGTGAATTGTAAAGTAAAAGTGAGAAAGAGAATAGATCATTATGTTTCCCCTTGGCGGGATATTGTTGAGTTGTGGTTCCCTTGCATTGTGTTCTTAATTGATATTACGGATGCTTAGGTTAATAATTCTTTGTGTTGAGTAAGGACTATAGTTATAGCTGAGGTAGTTAGGTGTTGTAATAGGTTTCGTTATAGCTGAGATAGTTAGGTATAGTAACAAATTTAGTTATAGTTGTGGTAGTTAGATGTTGTAACAGGTTGGTTATAGATGTGGTAGTTAGATGTTGGAATAAGTTTGGTTATAGCTGTGGTAGTTAGATGTTGGAACAAGTGTGGTTATAGTTGTTTCTCCCTAGCCGGGACGCAATTACTTATGCTATCGAATCCCTTGCCGGGATAGTGTGGGCCTTATTGATCCCTTGTCGAGACTTTCCTTATGATTGTAAATATTATATATGGATCGGGTTGCACGCCGCAATAATATTATATATGGATCGGGTTGCAAGCCGCAACAATATTATGTATGGATCGGGTTGCACACCGCAATAATATTATGTATGGATCGGGTTGCACACCGCAATAATATTATATATGGATTGGGTTGCACGCCGCAATAATATTATGTATAGATCGGATTGCACACCGCAATAATATTATGTACGGATCGGATTACACGCCGCAACAAAGATATAACGAAATGGGAGCGGGTGGTATGTCTACCACAAGATGTTTAAAGAAAGTGAAATCTGCCTTGTTTTCCTTACTCTTGATAGGGGTTGGATTTTGATTCCTTTATAGTTCTTTTGCCCGAAGCATGTTCCCCCCCCCCCCAAATCCTTACTTGCTTGTAACTGTTTTACTCTCCGATGTATATTATATAACTGCACAGGTTTATCTGGAGTCTGGTCCTAGCCTCGTCACTACTTCGCCGGGGTTAGGCTACGCACTTACCAGCACATGGGGTCGGTTGTGTTGATACTACACCATGTCCTCTTTTGAACAGATCCAAGTATCGGACATCAGCGGTAGCTCGAGAGCCAGCCTTTAGTCCACCAAGACACCGAGGTAGCCTTGCAGGCGTCCGCAAGCCCGGCGTCTCCTCTATCTTTATTTATGATTTGTTATCTCTTGTATTCGAGACATACAGTGTTACTTTCTTTCAAACAGTTGTATGTAGTAAATCTTAATAGTCCGTGAATGTTGTGACACCAGCTATGGATAGAGGCATATGTAGATTTTTCTTATTATTTTAGTTTATTTCGTTTAAGTCTTCCGCTAAATTATGAATTTCGCTGTTGTTTAATTATTTATTTCCTGTCAATTAAATTGGTAAAAATGGATTTAAAACAAATAAGATATGGATTCTAAATGTGTGGCTTGCCTAGCTTCTACGAGTAGTCGCCATCACAACCTCCGAGGTTGGGAAATTCGGGTCGTGACACTTATAATATCATATATCATATTATTTTAAGAAATATTAGTTGTTACTTTATTATTTATTGTAGTGTACAGAAATATGACAAATATATATAACATCAAATGATATACATCATATAGTAATCAAATAAATTTATCAATAATAATTTTTGAGCATTATTTATTTACTTAATTTTATCAAATAAATTTAAAGCGAAAGCGTGGATAGAATCACATCACATCTATTATATGTCGTACATCTACTAGTAATTGTAATAATTATTATTTGATATTTTTTTCAAAAATAAAGTAAGCTGAATTTTTCTTCCCGTTTGTATTTAATATGAAATTTAATTTTTTTAATTAAAATTACTACATAATAAGTTAAATTATATCAATATTCTACAGTTTGAGCATTCTTATCATAGTTTTAAGAACTTTCTAATTTCAAATTCAAATAGTCTTTCCCTTTGATTTTTATAGTAAATTTTTAATATTTTTTCTTTAATTTGTTATTTTTATCTAATATATAGTGTTATTACATTTTTTGTGGCTCATTAACTTATAACTTTATTTAATTTCATGATCACTACTATTAGTTAATATTATATAGATAAATATATAATTTTTTTAATCATAAAATACATATTTATTTTGTTTTTAAAATATTTCTCAAAAATTTTAAATTATTTAAATATATTAATAATTAAGAAGTATATTTACTTTATTTTCTAAACTATGATTTATAAATATCCTCATATTTTCTATAATTTATTTTTATTATTTAACATTTTTAGTTTTGATTTTATCTATTAGATTTGAGTTATATTGACTTATCCATATCCTCATAGTAATGATTTTTAGTCATATAACTTTGTTTTCGCACGAAAAAAAAATCATATAACTTTTACTAACTCACAATAAAATTATTGTAACCGAAAAACACAATCTTCTTCTAGTATTTTCTTATTCCACATGTTTTTCGTTTTTTGCTTTCAGTCTAATAAATAGTAACCCAATTAAAATAGGAGAAATATATATTTGCAATCGCTCCCAAAAATAATAGTCGATACACGCGTATATGTATTTCTATAACATACTTTTTTTTTCTAGCGCATGTAATTAGTTTTGTCCGGCTGGTCAATTTTATATGTATTTCCTTAAAATAGGATTGACCCAACTCAATCGGTCCAATACCCATATACGTAAATTAAAATAATGTTAAAGAGAAACTTTCCTCCAAAAAAACTAAATTCGAAATGCATGAGGTTCTCACACAAAAAAAAGAAGATATAATTAGAGAGCAATTGAAGAAAGAAACGTTGAGCAACCCTTTTTTTTTTTTTTTAAAAACATCATAAACTACATTAAAATAATTTACAACCATCATATAAATCATTGTGACCCGAAGAAGAAAGAAGAAGAAGCAGGAGAAGAAGAAAACGAAAAGGGAGAAAGAAGAGGAGAAAGAAGAGGAGAAAGAAACCTGAAGTTGTTTAAAAAGTAGGTATAAGCTAAAAAAAATTTAAAAAGTTATATAGATTAAATGGAAGTGATCAAATAGAATACCCCTGCAATTTTTACAAAATCACAGACCACATTCCCGAAATGGAAAAGAGGAAGAAGCCCTCCTTGAAGAACTTAAGTGTGCAATAGCAACGTTGCTAGACTAGCACGCCTCACTTCGCTCTTCAAATTCCGCCCCTTACTAAAGTCTTCCAATTCACGTACTTCATATCTTAAATTCACCTCCATTCTCAAGAATCTCAACTCGTAAAAGGAAAAGAATCTAATGTGTACCTCAATTGTTGTGCTCAAGGTCCTACATATACGCCTAACAATAACTATAAATGACCAAACAAGACTATCCATCTCTCAATTCTTAAGATGTGAAGGTTGACCTACTTTCTTGTTTTCTCAACAATCAAGCGCAAAAGTAAAACAACGATTGAAAAAGGAAAAAAAAAAAAAGGAGAGAAAAGAAAGGAAAATTGAGGGGGCAGCATGATACTAAACTTATAGAACACTCAATGAATTCCCCTACATTAAAGAAATTTAAATTTGAAGAAAAAGTCGAAAGGGCAAAATCCACTAAGTTCTCCCCACCACTCACGGCATGGATCATAAAAACACTAAACATGATTTATTTATTTTTTTCAAATTATTACCCATGTATCTTTAAATTATTTTCCATAATTCCTTTCTTTTTCCCTTCTAACTTTTTCCACCTAACGCCTACATAATCATTGATTAGTGTAATTGTTCTTATCAGTCACTCTAATTCTTGTGATTAATTTGTCATGCTGTTAGGGTCCTCACATAGGCCCTGTCCACCACTACAAGATCACATAATTAAGGTTGTACAACAATTTTCTCATAAAAATGCCCACCTATCTTTAACTTCAAGCAAAATTTAGTGAGACCAAGCTATATGAATTACATGTAGCTAGTATATCTTGCCTTGACCAGTAAAAGAATGTAGCACTATGTACCAGTCATAATTTCGAACAAGATACTAAATTTTTGGATAGTACGAAAAAGTGGTAAACCCCAAAAGATATATAAATCCAAAATTCGTAGTCAACAGTACTATACGAAGTACTCCCTCCGGTTTGGGATGTTTATAAAAAGCCAAAAAATCGATCCAGACCGAAAATCAAATCAAACCGACCAAAACAACCGATAATTTTTGGTTTGATTTGATTTTGATTTTGAATTTTAAAACCCGATCAAATTTGGTTTGGTTATGGTTTTAGTGAGAAAAAACAAAAAAAAAATCGAACCAAACCGACTATAGGAGTAGCTATTTCAAATTCATTATTACACTTACATATATGTATATTTTTATACAAAGTTTCAAAAATTTTATAGTAAATGTTAATAGTTTGCACTTTTAGTATAGTTCTTTACCTTTACATTCAAATTTGATTGGTAGTTTTCTTTTGTTAATTGTAAGAATCCATTTCGTGTTAAAAATAATATATTTTTAATTGAGTCCTTAAATTATTCATCACTATTTAATTCAATTATCATCAATATATCTTGATAAATAATAGATTTCTAAAAGGGCAATTGATTTGATAGTGTTACGTTAAAATATGGTCGCCGAAATATGTGTTTGGTAGTGTATGTCGTATATTTAATAAAATAACCAACAAATAACCAATAAATAACCGACAAAACCCGACATAAACCGAATCGAAAAAAACCCGACTTAATTGGTTTGGTTTGGTTTAATATTTGAAAAACCGACTTACTTGTTTGGCTTCTTTTTCGGGGAAAACAGATCCAAACCGAACCATGAACACCCCTACCTCCGGTTTACAATAAGTGACCAATTTTCTTTTAGCACGTCCATTAAGAAAATACTAAATTCTATATACAAAAATACCTACTATGACTAAACTACCCTTAATTAAATATTTAATGTGAGGAGTAAGAAAACTTTTTAGGGATATGTACAGAGGTTATTTTGTAAAAACAAATTGAATTCTTTCTTGATTACATAACTGGACAATTATTTTGAACCAAAATAAAAAAGCAAATTAGTCACTTATTGTGAATCAGAAGGAATAATTAATAAGAATAAATATCCAATAAAGTAGTATCATCTCTATCAAGATAATAGATCCATTCAGTGATTCACTATGCTATTAATAAGAGCAATAATAACAAGTCTGTTGTTAACAGTGTTTTCGTTCGAAAGATGCTTAAACAGAAAAATAGATGAAGCAGAATATTAAATCCGATCCCACAAATTTCTTGTGTCTCCTTAAGGAATTATAACCCTTTCACAATTGCCAAGAATTATAGGTTACTTCCTCCCAGGATAGAAAGAAAAAATGTTATTGTGATAGTGGCAATGCAAATCACAGAATTCCAAAGAACTCAAAGATATGCTGCAAATCACATGACTTACTGTTTTGTTTTGATGAAAACGATGCAGTAATTTAGTTAGGAAGGGGGAGAGGTTTTGAGAGAGATTTCTGTAAAAAAAACTGAGTGTCAAAACAAGGCAAAGCCTCTGGAATTTATAGAAAATTATTGGAAGAGGTATGATGTTTGATTTGGAAAAGGTGTCTGTTCAGAAAAATGCTGCCTGCCGCGGTCCTACCGCGGTTACGCCAGGACCGCGGTCAGAGCAGCCTGCAGATCCTGCAGATTGAATCTGCCGCGGTCCTACCGCGGTTACGCCAGGACCGCGGTCAGAGCAGCCTGCAGATCCTGCAGATTGAATCTGCCGCGGTCCTACCGCGGTTACGCCAGGACCGCGGTCAGAGCAGCCTGCAGATCCTGCAGATTGAATCTGCCGCGGTCCTACCGCGGTTACGCCAGGACCGTGGCAAGAGAGGCCTTCAGACAGCACGGTTCAGCAGCTAACTAACAGACATTTAATTAATTATTAAATAATTAATTAAATAAATTTTGTCCAAAAATAATCTTATCGATCGATTTCCAAATCCAAATCCAAATCCAAATCCAAAGCCAAAGCCGAGCCGAGCGACGACGACAACGCGAAGGGTTACCCTTTTTCTCAACCTTTTGAGAGATAGAGAATGAGTTTCTCAATATAAACTCATATTGGGTGGTTTCCCCATCCAATGTGGGACAATTCACTTTTCAAGACTTTAATGAATTTGAATTTTTCATTTCCTTCCAAAAGTCATCTCCTCCATTTCTCTTTCATTCCACTTGATTAAAGACAAAGAATGTCTTTAAACTCCAACAATCCCCCACAGGAATGGGGAATGGCTTAAAAGAAGAATATATGCATGAAAACTATGTGATTTGCAATTAAAGATTAGCTGCATTTGGATAAGTAGGTTTCCCTTTGAACTTTCCATAGTGAACTTATATCGGATATACTCGGTCAATCGGTAGATATGATATCTTTGAACCGTCGAGCTTTGATGTATACCTAGACAACACAAGTCACACAATTAAACCTTAAACGTCTTTGGTTCGCATTGTTGTGTTCGTTTCAGCCATGAACACCTCCTGGTTTTATAAGTGTATAGAGAATTTGGCCTTGCTAACTTCTCCTTGAAGCGACTTACACTTCACACGTACATAGGTGATTTCTAAGCTGTAATCCCAGATATTACATTTTTTGATAATTTCTATATCAGAATTAGATAATCATTAAAAATCTTTAATTGCTTTATCCTTGTTTCCTAACATTGTCCTTTTATGAGAATGGATTATTTTGACAATGTTCCACTGTCTTTCATAACTTTGTTTGATCTCCTTGAACCTAGATCTTGGGATCTCCAGTCTTGTAGGTAGAGTTACCGTTATGATTGACTTTCCATCGGCCAAAGACCCATTCCCTTTGTTGTGAACTCAACTGCCTCTCTAGTAAGGCCTTTTGTTAGCGGATCCGACACATTTTCCTTTGACTTTATGAAGTCAATTGAAATGATTCCTCTAGAGATCAGTTGTCTGACAGTTTTATGTCTTCATCTTATATGACGACTCTTGCCATTATACGTAACATTCTTTGCGCTTCCTATAGCCGATTGACTATCGCAGTGAATGCAAATAGGTGTCAGTGGTTTGGGCCAAAACGGAATATCTTCCAAAAAATTCTGAAGTCATTCAGCTTCTTCACCGATTTTATATAAAGCTATGAACTCAGCCTCCATCGTTGAGCGAGCTATACAAGTTTGTTTGGATGATTTTCAAGACACAACTCCTCCTCCAAGAGTGAAAATATATCCACTTGTGTATTTTGAGTCATGTGAGCAGGTGATCCAATTTGCATCACAATATCCTTCAACTACCACTGGGTATTTGTTGTATTACAACGCATAATCTTGAGTATATTCTAGATATCCCAAGACATGTTTCATTGCCATCCAATGAGTTTGATCTGGATTATGCGTGTACCAACTCAACTTACTGATAGCACATGCTATATCAGGTCGTGTGCAATTCATGATGTACATTAAACATCCCAAAACCCGTGCATAATCCAGTTGAGACTTGCTCCCACCTTTGTTCTTCTTTAATGGAAGATTCACATCAATAGGAGTTTTTGAAACTCTAAAATTTAAGTGCTTGAATCTTTTAAGAACTGATTTGATATAATGAGATTGTGATAGTGCAAGACTTTGAGGAGTTCTATGTATCTTTATTCCCAAGATTGCATCAGCAACTCCTAAGTCTTTCATATCAAAATTCCTGCTTAACATATGCTTTGTGGCATTAATGTTAGCAATGTCATTACTTATTATCAACATATAGTCTACATATAGACAAACAATGACTATATGTTTTGGATTGTCTTTGATGTAAACACATTTATCACACTCATTGATCCTAAAGCCATTTGATAACATTGTGTCATCAAATTTTGCATGTCATTGTTTAGGTGCTTGTTTTAATCCATAAAGAGACTTAACAAGTTTACAAACTTTCTTTTCCTTTCCCGGAACCACAAACCCTTCAGGTTGTTCCATATAGATTTCTTCTTCTAAATCTCCATTTAAAAAAACTATTTTTACATCCATTTTATGTATTTCAAGGCCATATACCGCAGCTAAAGCAATTAAAATCCGAATAGATGTAATTTTTGTTACCGGAGAGTATGTATCAAAGTAGTCAAGACCTTCCTTTTGTCTAAAGTCTTTGACTGCAGGTCTTGCCTTATATTTGTTAACAGAACCGTCTGCTTTCATCTTCCTTTTGAAAATTCATTTATAACCTAAAGGTTTATTTCCATGAGGAAGATCAACTAACTCTCATGTATGGTTGTCTAAAATGGATTGAATCTCACTATTGAAAGCTTCTTTCCAATATGGTGCTTCAGAAGAAGACATAGCTTCCTTAAACGTTTGAGGCTCATTTTCTAGTAGAAAAGTTAAGAAATCTGGACCAAATGATGTAGACTTCCTTTGACGTTTGCTACGTCTTGGATTCTCCTCATTATGTATATCATCATTTGTTTCTTCCCGTGGACGTTTATTCCTTGGAAAAAATGTCTCACCTTCATTTTTATATGGAAATATATGCTCAAAAAATTCAGCATTATTTGATTCCATTACTGTATTCACCTGAATTTCTGGATTTTCTGATTTGTAAACCAGAAAACGATATGCTTTGCTATTTATTGCATATCCTATGAATACACAATCCACAGTTTTAGGTCCTATTTTAACTCTTTTGGGTTTAGGAACTTGAACATTTGCCAAGCACCCCCACACTTTGAAATATTTCAAGTTAGGACTTCTTCCTTTCCATTTCTCATATGGTATGGATTATGTTTTGCTATGGGGAATTCGATTAAGAATTCTGTTTGCTGTTAGAACGGCTTCCCCCCACAAGTTTTATGGTAACCCAGAAGTTATCAATAAAGCATTCATTATCTCCTTAAGAGTTCTATTCTTTCTTTCTGCTATCCCGTTGGATTGTGGTGAGTAAGGAGCAGTTGTTTGGTGAATGATACCATACTCCAAACATATTTCTTCAAATGGTGATTCATACTCACCTCCCCTATCACTTCTTATTATTTTTATTTTACTATTTAATTGAGTCTCAACTTTATTTTTATATTGCTTAAATGCATGCCTCATCCTTAATACTTACAAGTATACATAATAATATCTTGTGCTATCGTTAATAAAAGTTATGAAATACTTTTTCCCACCGCGAGATGGTATTGACTTCATATCACAAATATAAGTATGAATTAAGTCCAAAGGATTTGAATTCCTTTCAACCGACTTAAAAGGATGCTTAGCATACTTAAATTCCACACATATTTGACACTTTATATTTTCACACTTAAACTTAGGCAATATTTCCAAATTGATCATTTTTCGCAATGTCTTGAAGTTAACATGACCTAAATGAGAATGCCATAAAGAATTAGACTCAAGCAAATAAGAAGAAGATTCAACTTTATTCATATCAATAGCTATTACATTTAGTTTGAAAAGCCCCTCATTTAGGTAGCATTTTCCTACATACAATTCATTCTTATTTATTACAATCTTGTCTGAAACAAAAACGCACTTAAACCCATTTTTAACGAGAAGTGTAACACTAACTAAGTTCTTCCTAATATCTGGAACATGAAGCACATTACTTAAAGTAACTACTTTGCCATATGTCATCTTCAGGCAAATCTTCCCATAGCCTTCAATCTTCGCAGTTGCGGAGTTGCCCATGAAGATAGTCTCGTCTGGACTTGCAAAATCATAAGAAGTAAATAACCCTTTGTCAGCACAAACATGTCGTGTAGCTCCTGAATCAATCCATCATTCCTTGGAGTTTCCTACCAAGTTACATTCAGAGAACATAGCACACAAATTTTCTATATCATTGTTCTTTTCAACAATGTTTGCTTGTTGGGTTCTCTTATCCTTCTTAGGAGCACGACATTCTGCAATTTTATGCCCATATTTCCCATAATTGTGGCAGTTGCCTTTGAACTTCTTCTTAGGCGGATTCTGCTTTGGCCCAAATGGCTTCTTCCTTTTCTTGCTATTAGTTTGTGCTTCTTCAACAATGTTTGCACCAGCAAAGGAAGAACTTGCACGAGACTTCTTTTCTGCTGCTTTGTTATCTTCTTCTATCCTTATGCGCACCACAAGATCTTCAAGTGTCATTTCTTTGCATTTGTGCTTTAGTTGATTTTTGAAGTCCTTCCACAATGGAGGCAATTTTTCAATAAATGCAACCACTTGAAAAGCTTCATTGATCTCCAAGCCCTCTGCAAGCATATCATGAACCAACACTTGCAACTCCTGAACTTGAGATATAACAGACTTGTTGTCCACCATTTTAAACTCTAGAAACTTGGCGGCAACAAACTTCTTAAAACCAGCATCTTCAGTTTTATACTTTTTCTCAAGAGCGTACCACAACTCTTTTGAAGTTTTACAAACACTAAAGACACTGTACAAACTATCTTCTAAACCATTTAGAACATAATTTCTACAAAGGAAATCGGAATGTTTCCAAGCCTCAGTTACCAGAAATTTCTCGTTATCAGGAGTGCCTTCAGCCACAACAGGTTCGTCTTCATTAATAAACCTTTGTAGACTGAGGGTTGTTAGATAGAAGAACATTTTCTGTTGCCAACGTTTAAAATCAATCCCGGTAAATTTACCGGGTTTTTCACCCTTTGCAATTGTTGGAGCAGGGGCAACGTTTGGTGCAGCAGCCTGAGTAGAACCAATTTGTTCTGTCCCAGTGTTGGCAGAAGCATCACTTGTTCCATTCGTCAATTTTTCTGGAAAAATAACACAAACCAAACTTAGCAATCTAGTGAAGTTTTTAATCTTCAAACCGACTACTACAAAATAATTTTTAAACAACACAATCGAATTTAGCAATCTGGTGAAGTTTTTAATCTTCAAACCGATTACTACAAATCAATTTTACTTGATGAAGTTTTTATTACTTCAAACCAAGCAAAATAAGAACACTGTTACAGAAAATAGTTTATAATT
>MU779034.1:92092-104789 GCA_026770625.1 Nicotiana glauca | reverse complement strand
TATCCGAAACTCACCCGAGCCCTCGGGGCTCCAAACCAAATATGTACACTGACTCAAAAATATCATACGAACTTGATCGAGCGATCAAATCGCTAACATAACATCAAATTCAACGAATTAAACCCCATGATCATCACTTTTCATTTCAAATTTCATAAACCTTAACTTTAGCTATTTAGGTCCGAAACACGTCAAACGACGTTCGTTTTCAACCAAACTTTACAGGAAGCGCTTAACCAATATTTATGACCTGTACCGGGCGTTGGAACCAGAATACGAGCCCGATACTTATATTTTCTAACTCTTTTTCATTTTCATTTTTCCTTAATAATTTCAGAAAATAATTTAACAGAAAAATTCTTTTACCATGGTTCTGGGCCTCGAATTTCGACTCCGGGCACATGCTTGAGTCCCATATTTTTCTACGGACCTCCCGGGATCGTCGCATCACGGGTCCGGGTCCGTTTATTCAAAATGTTGACCAAGTTCAACTATATCAATATTAATATCATAATTTCTCAATGTTTTCACAGGATTCATATATTTTAACATAAAAATTTTCTGGCTTCGCGCCCGGACTGCGCACGCAAATCGAGACAACCAAAAGTGAGGTTTCTAAGGCCTCGAAAGCGCGGAGAAAGGGAGAAATACGGTGATGACCCTTTGGGTCGTCAC
Organism: Nicotiana glauca; assembly: GCA_026770625.1. Classification (NCBI taxonomy): domain Eukaryota; kingdom Viridiplantae; phylum Streptophyta; class Magnoliopsida; order Solanales; family Solanaceae; genus Nicotiana; species Nicotiana glauca. The sequence continues at coordinate 104,114 of MU779034.1, read as the reverse complement.
AGGGTTATGCCAGGAAGGTCATCGGGTTATGCCGGAAAAAGGTCCATGGGTTATGCCGAGAAAAAGTCCACGGGTTATGCCGGGAAGGTCATCGGGTTATGCCAGAAAAAGTCCACGGGTCATGCCGGGAAAGTCATCGGGTTATACCGAAAAAGGTCGACGGGTTATGCTGGGAAGGTCATCGCATTATGCCGGAAAAGGTCCACGGGTTATGCCGGGAAAATTCATCGGGTTATGGCGGAAAAGGTCCACGGGTTATGCCGGGAAGGTCATCGGGTTATGCCGGAAAAGGTCCACGGGTTATGCCGGGAAAATTCATCGGGTTATGCTGGAAAAGGTCCACGGGTTATACCGGGAAGGTTCATCGGGTTATGCCGAAAAAGGTCCACGGGTTATGCCGGGAAAATTCATCAGGTTATGCCGGAAAAGGTCCACGGGTTATGCCGGGAAAATTCATCGGGTTATGCCGGCAAAATTCATCGGGTTATGCCGGAAAAGGTCCACGGGTTATGACGAGAGATCCTCGATTGTTTGGCCGGGATTTGGAAAGAACAAGCTCCTTGGGTTATGCCTGGGAGATCCTAGGTTTTTTGGCCGGGATTTGGAAAGAACAAGCTCCTTGGGTTATGCCAGGGAGATCCTCGGTTTTTTGGCTGGGATTTGGAAAGAAAAAAGGTCCTTGGGTTATGCGAGGGAGATCCTCAGGTTATGCCGGGATTTCTAGGGAATGGGACCCTATGCTATCACGAATTGTTTTTCGGGATTTTTATTTATACTTCTTTTCTTCTTTCTTTCTTCTTCTTTATTTTTTTCATTATTATTATTATTTTTTTATTTAAGAAAAATGAGTAAAAATGCAGGAAAGAATTTGGAAGAGACTTCCCTTTTGGATTGATTATTGCTGCAAAGCTGTTTCTAGCCCTTGTGCAGTTTCTCTTTGGTTGCACCTGCTTCTTGCAAGTTCGCTTTTGGATTGCATCCATTTCTGCAATTATTTGCTCCCTGAGGACCAATTTCATTTCAGGCCCTGAGAACCTCTGGTTTCTTCCAGATTTTGCCATGACTGTTGGTCGGTGGAACTCAACCTTTTCGACTTTATTTTGCCTTCGTAGGCCTTTCCTTTCTTACTTCCTTTTCTTTTTCTTTTTCTTTTTCTTTTTCTTTTTTCTTTTTTCTTTTTTTCTTCTTTTTTCTTTTTTATTTTTTCTTTTTTTTTTCTTTTTTTTTTCTTTTCTTCGAAACAGTGGGGAACTTTTGGCTCCTCAAACTTTGCTGCAACGGCTAGTCACGTGAGACTTAACCTTTCCAACTTTATTTCGCCTTCGTAGGACTTTTATTCTGGATTCTTCCTTCCAAACTTTAATTTCAGATCATTTTAGTACCTTGGCTTTTCAAACTTTCGCCGAGATGGTTGGCCACGTGGGATTCACCCTTTTCAACTTCATTTTCATGTATAGGCACTTCAATTTGATTTTTTGCTTCCAAGAGTTTTCAATTTTGTACCATCGGCCACCATGTCTAGTCGAGGTCGACTTGATGCTCCTGCTGAGGCCGGGTATCGTTTTGCACATTGGCTCGCACCAAATGAGAACCCTATGAATCAGTCTTGCCATACTTTCTTTGTCTCAATTTCGAAACAGTATTAGACCGAAAGGGATTCAAAGAAAACAAACAGTAGAATGGAGAATGAGTTTAAAAACAAGAAGTGTCCCTTTCGGGGAAAAGAAAGAAGGACTTATCTGGAGTACATGCGGATTTCAATGAACATGACATGCCTTTTGGACTGGACGCCTGATCTATGTAAACCGTCCGACTCCCAGAAATTCATCACAACTATGCTTCAAAATTCGAGAAACCTTGCCAGGACTTTGTCGGCGCCGATGGCTTGGAGGATCCTCTTTTCGATCGGGGTCGCACTTTGCGAGTATTCACGAGTTGACCTTTCTCATTTCTCTACTCATCATCGCCTTATAGTGCCCGTGTGGGTTTTTCACTAACAAGACTCTCATTTTGATTTTTCTCTGCTCACCATCGCCTTACGGTGCCCTTGTGGGTTTCACCAATAAGACTCACTCATTTTATTTCTTATTTTTTTTCATTTGACTGTATCGGACCCAAGTAGTTGTATTCTCTGATCCTTGAACATTCTCACTGATTGATCGGAAGGACTTGAACAAGGTTTGGGGTAAAAAGAATTTGGATTGAATTACAACTTTGGAACCTTTTGGGCGGGCGGGATCATTGCCGAACCATTATAACTTCTGCCCCAGTTTCATTTTTGGGGGACTTTGGATTTTATTCGGTGTGACTGAACCCCAGAAAGAGGATGCATACGTATCCTTTCGGAATCAAGTCGAACGTAGTTCAGGAAACTACGTTTTTTTTTCTTTTTCTTTTGTTTCTCTGTTTTGCTTCGTTTCTCTTTCTTTTTCCTTTCCTTTTCCTCTCTTTTTTTTATTTCATTTTCTTTGTCTTTTCTTCCTTCTCTTTCTCTTTTTTTTTTCATTTTTCAATTCTTTCTTTTTAAAAAAAAAAAGAAGACACTTTCAGGTTCCAAAGAGGGTAGTCAAAGAATGGTAACCGGCTCAAATGGGTTTGCAAAGGGTTGATAGTGTTTGGGTAGCGAGAATTAAAGCCTTCGTCATCTCAACCGAAAAATATTATAACTATATGGAGGATCCAACATAGTACTTTTTAACTGCATTTGCATTGACAGTTATTTCAAGGATATTTTCTTCGATGTGTCCCAAGTACAACGCACTCTTTTGGCAGTACTCTTGTTGCAATGTATGTACCTTTCAATCTGGACCCAATGCTTTTCCAACTCTTTGTTTTATTTTCTTAAACGTATCTTCATTTCGATCTAATCCTTGATTCATTATTTCGAGGTCTGACAGCTTTCAGGATCCGGGTATGAAGTTCGCAAGCATGTCGTGTTATTGAAATCTGCATTTAACAGAACTGGAAAGAGGATAAGAAAGAAAAATGACAAGATTAAGAAGAGAGAGACATTCCTGGATAATGAAATATTAATTTCATTTGATTTTTTTTTTCAATTTTGAAGATAGAAGGGTTTACATCAGAAAGTAAGACAATAACGTAAAACATTCGGATCACACCCTGAGATAATCCGGATGCAGAAAGGATAGCAAGACTGGCTACCAAGACTCCCGTCTGATGGGGAACTTTCGTGCTTGGCGGCCATTTTGTGGCTTTCCTTCTGTCTCGGCAATTGCTGTAATGGCTTTCAGTACCGGATCACATTCCTCAGCTTTACAAATCATTCCGATCATAAGCCCTTTCAGTATGTACCCCTTTCCTTTTTAATAACTTTTTTTTTCACTCTTTTTTTTCGCTCTCTTTTTTTCACTTTTGATTTTTTTTTTGTTTCTGCCGCTCTTTTATTTTTGGCACTCTTTTTTTCCATTTTTTTCACTCAATTAATTCTATGGATATGATCGAATCCGATGGGGATTGCCTACGTATCATGACCCCGCATGAATCAGATCTTGCGTAGTTCGGGAAGATTGAGAAAGGAGTAAATATACTAACTCGTTTTTTTTTTTAATTTTTGAAAGAAATGCTTTTAGAAGAAGAAAGGAAATATATTTTTGATTTTTGATTTGATTTTGATTTTTGTTTTTATTTTTGAAAGAAAGACTTCTAATAAAAATTTCTTTTCTTTTTATTGAAACTTTGGGAATATCTTCGGACTCAAATTTTCAAAATTTGTATATTTTTATATTTTTTCTTTTTATTTATGAGAGACATCTAAGGAGTATTTTAATGATTTATTTTGACCTAAAAGGAAAAAGTGGCTATTTTTCAAAAATTTTCTTTATTTAGAAAAAAAAAAGGACTTGGTTTTGCAGATACGACCTTTCAGCACTTCTGGGAGGAATATTTTAAGGTTGTGCCCGCAAACTATTTAAAAATGACTCAGAGTGGCTGTTCTTGCAAAAATAGCCTTCCGGCGCCCTTTTGGGGACATTCGGCTTATTTTAAACAAGAATGGCATCACCCAACTTATTTATGACAAAAATTAAAATCTTGACATTTTTTGGCTATTTTTGCAAAAGGGAGGTTGGACTCGATGAGGGTTGCCTACGTATCTCACACCCGGTGAGAATCAAAACAGCATAATTCGGGCAAATAAGCTAACTCTTTTTTTTTCTTTTTGGAATTTTAAAAAAAATGCTTTAAAAGAATAAAGGAATTTTTCTTTTTTTTTTTTTTTGGATTTTTGTTTCTTTTTTAGAATTTTTTTAAAAAATGCTTTAAAAGAAGAAAAGGATTTTTTTTGACTCTATTTTATTTTTAAAAGAAAGACTTCTAAAAATTCATTTTCTTTTGATTGGAACTTTGGGAATTTTAGAAGTAAAAAGAAAATATTTTTATTTGAATTTTTATTTGTTTTATCTTTTTCAAAGGAAGAAAGAAAATATTTTTTGGATTTTGGATGTTACCTCTTAATTTCGAAAGAAGGACTATTAAGAAAATATTTTGGATTTTTGAGTTTTTTTTTTTTATATATATTTACAAAAGCACTTCTAAAGAAAAGCAAAATATTTTTGAACTCAAATTTTTAAAGTTTTTATGGATATTTACAAAATAAAGACAGCTAAAGAGCATTTTTTTGGATTTTTGTTTCTGATATTTTTTTGGTTTATTTTTTTTTTTTTGGAAAAATATTTCAAAATGAAGGAAACCTGTATTTTGGATTTTGATTTTTATTGATTTTTCTTTTTACGTATGAAAGACATTAGAAAGAAAGAAACTATTTTTTTTTTAAAACTACTTTTTTTTTAAATTTTCTAAGAAAGGTTTTAAAGAAGGAAGTAAAGGAAAATATTTTTTTGGATTTTTTTTATTGAAAATTAGGGTCGGAACAGATGAGGTTTGCCTACGTATCTCACATCCGGTGAGTATCAGACCCGCGTAGTTCGGTCAGATAAGACGAACTGTATACTTTTTTTTTTTTTTTTTTTTTAAAACGAGACTTTTTTCTTTTCAACAACGTATTCTCAAAATTAAAATAAAGACTTTTTTTTTTAACCGAACAATTTTGAAAACAAGAAGAACAAAATAAAGACTCTTTTTTTTTTGCTATTTAAAAAATGATAAAATATTTTTTTTTCAAAATAATGGCAGAGTTCCCACAGTATTTGGGCACCGGTATGCTATTAACTCCCTATACTGCTATTTCTCTTCTCTTTTTTTTTCCAATATTTATGTAACGACCCGACCGGTCGTTTTGCATTCTCGAACCCCGTTCCCTTAAATAATCCTTTCCGCATTTTCTTTAACTGAATTATAACCTGCGGGGGCGGGTGGTTCGGAAGTTAGAAGAATTTCGGGCAACAATAAGCCAATTCGCTTCATTTCATATCTTCAAAAAGGCCAAGTTTGACTTCGGTCAATATTTTGGGAAAACGGATCCGAAATTGCGATCCGGCAATTTCTGAGGGTCCGCGGAAAAATATGGGACCTGGGCATGTGCCCAGAATCAAATTTCGAGGTCCCTAGCCCGAGTAAGGGAATTTTTCGTAAAAATTGTTAAGTTTCAAAGAATTAAATAAACTAAGAAATTATTGTTTTTATAGGTATCGGGGTCGGATTTCGATTCCGACACTTGGTACGAGTCCGAAATATCATATAAGACTTACCCGTAAAGTTTGACGTCAATCCGAGTAGTTTAAGGGTGTTTTGACCCGTTGGTAGGAAATCAAGAACTTGAAGTTCATTAGATTTGATTAATTGGTTTTGGGGTCCCATTCCGTGATTTAATAATGTTTTGGGTGTTCCGAAGGTTCGACTAGGTCTGCCTCATGATTTCAGACTTGTCGGTATGCTCGGGCGGGGCTCAGGAGCCCCGAGCGTCAAATGGTGGAGGTTCGAGCGAAGCTAGAAATTTAAAAGGGAGCAACATCTGCTGCTTCTGTCATAACCGCTTCTGCGGCTCTTGGACCGCACAAGAGAGACCGCAGAAGCGGTCCTGTAATCGCGGAACGGAAAGTGCCAGGCCTAGGGAAAACCGCAGAAGCGGACCCCAAGACCGCAGAAGCGGTTCTATTTCTGCGTATGCGGACTCGCAGAAGGGAGTTCTGTACCGCAGAAGCGGCCCAGTCTCTTTGACCCATTTTCGCATAAGCGGTCCTATGTCCGCTGAAGCGGAACCCGCAGAGGCGGGATTTTTTCCGCAGAAGTGAAAATCACAGGGGGTCAGTGTATCATTTAATTCGATCTTAAGCCCATTTCCCCCATATCTCTCTCAACTCTAGGGCGATTTTGGTGATTCAAAAGGGGAAGTTTCAGCATAACATTTTGCGGTAAGTAATCCCCACTCATTTTTAGTTCAAATACATAAACATAGGGTATATTTAACACCAAGGATTGGGTAAAATCAATGGATTTGGGCTAGACCTAGGGTTTTAGAAAAACTATGATTTAACCACCTAATTAGTTGCGTTATGAACTAAAATTTACATATTAGTAATCCTTAGGCTATAGAGAATAATTTCCTCGGAAAATCTCAGAATTTGGGCACGTGGGCCCGCGGTCAGAATTTAGTAAACTTGCGGGAAAGGTTGGGAAATCATTTAATTAGCTAGAATTCAACCTTGTGAGCAATTATTGATTAGTTCTTGCCTTATTTAAACTAGTTGGTGCTTGTTCGGCTTCGAATTGAGCTTGGAGCCTAGTCTTGTGGTTGAAGGCGCGCTTCGGAGCGAGGTGAGTCTCCTTTCTAACCTTGTAAGAGGGAATTGTCCCCCTAGGTTTCGTGTCGAGTACTTGTTGCTAAATGTGGGGACTACGCACGCGTTATGTGGTGAGAGCCCGTGCGTAGCGGCTACTATGTTAGATGTCAGGGTAGCTTAGGACCTATATCATGCCTATTAAATATGTCCTTATGGTACATTGTTGACTTGAACACCTAGCATTTATTAGAGACTTAAAAAGGAGAATATGAGTTTATTTCTATAAATTGAATTGTGTTGATTTGATATTTTGCCTACATACGTGTTATTTGATGTGAACTTGATATATATATCCTCCTTAATTGTGGATCGAGACGATCGCCTCGGTATGAATAGATGCATCTATAGGCGCGCCGTCGACCCTCGACAAGTGCACATTTATTTATGTTGGTTCAGGTCGTCGCCTCGGTATTATGTGCGCATGTTAATTGTGGAAGAACTTATATATATGCTTCATTTTGCCACTGTTTCACGTGATAAATGATAAATTTTATGTGAAGTATTCTGGACTTACACTACATGCTATAACCTGCCATTACTTGTAAATTCTTTGTTTAATCATGCTATATTCACACTTGTGTATTTGTATATATACTAATTGACCTTAGTAAGTATCGAGTCGACCTCTCGTCTCTACTTCTTCGAGATTAGATGGGATACTTACTGAGTACACGTTGTTTACGTACTCATGCTATGCTCCTGTACTTAAATGTACAGGGTTTGAGGCAGGTGGATCCTGACATCACTCGGGTGCATATCAGTGAGCACTTTCTGGGACTTCTACGGTGAGCTACCTTCTCCCTCATGCCGATTCGCAGCTGAAGGAGTTCTTTTCCTGTATTTATAATTTTCTATCTATTCTGATTCAGACAGTTGGACAGTGTTTTGTATATTTTTGTTTATACTCTACTGGTCGCCTGTCGGTAGTGACACCGGGTTCTGGCACACACTATAGAGAACATTTATTTTTGGGGATGTATGACTATGTCAGTACTGTATGATCTTGCTAGCTTCTTTTATTTACTTGAAAAAACTAGTATATTTGGTTGGCTAATTAAAAATCGAGACTTAATCGAAACTTCCGCAGTTGGCTGGCCTAACTGTGGTTTTAGGCACCATCATGACCTAGTTAGGCAAAATGGGTCGTGACAACATGGTATCAGAGCACTAGGTTCAGGTAGGTCTCACAAGTTACAAGCAAACCTAATAGAGTCTTGTAGATCGGTACGGAGACATCTGTATTTATCTTTGAGAGGCTATAGGGTGTTAGGAAAGACTACTCTTTATTCATTCTTCATCCTGCAACGGTTAGTGTACTAAGTTTCCTCTTTTATTCTCTCACAGATGGTGAGGACCCGTGCCGCCAACGTTCCGGACCCGGGAGGAGCTGCTCCCCCCATTGCCAGAGGCCGAGGTAGAGGCCCGGGGAGGGCACCGGCCCGTTGTAGGGGACGAGGGCGTCCCAGAGCTATTCCTGATGCACCACCAGTAGACCCTGTGGGGGATCCCACTACTGAGGAGCAGGGCGAGGCGCCCGCAGCTGTGCCTACTCCGGTGGATTTTATGACTGCGCCGGGATTCCAGGAGGTCATGGGCCGTATGCTTCGGTTCATGGACACCATGACTTAGGCCGGTTAATTTCCAGCAGATCCAGCAGCTTCGCAGGCAGGAGGGGGAGCATAGACCCCTATTGCTCAGGCTCCAGCTCAGGCAACAGCACTATATCATACCCCGGGTGCCCAACCCGCAGAGGGGGTTCAACCAGTTACTGTGGCTGTACCCCAGCCTAGGCCAGCTGGGGAGTACGATCCGCAGAAGCTACTAGACAGATGGACCAGACTTCACCCCCCAGTCTTCGGAGGCGAGCGCCATGAGGACGCTTAGGATTTCATTGACAGGTGCAGGGGCAGACTGCACGCTATGAGGATATTGGAGTCACATGGAGTTGACTTCACTACTTTTTAGCTTGAGGGCAGGGCCCGCAGATGATGGCAGTCTTATATTCTTGGCAGGCCTGCCGGTTCACCTCCCATCACTTGGGGTCAGTTTGTGTAGTTGTTTCTAGATAGGTATATTCCGCCCTCTGAGAGGGAGGAGCTGCGGTATCAGCTTGTGGTCGAGATTGCTCGCCGGATTGAGGGTTATCGTCAGAGGGGTAGGGAGCAGATGCAGCAGGACAAGAGAGCTAGATTCCTTGGAGAGTAAAGAGGTGCCCCAGCTAGGAGTAGAGGTCAGTTTGGGAGGGGACAGCCCAGTAGGCCCCCATCTTCAGCACCACCACCTCCCACCCGGGGTGCTCCAGCACGCCCCTATTTCAGTGCCATGCCAGAGAGTTCCTACCGCCCGCCAACTATTCAAGGTTCTACCAGTGGGTATTCAGGTCCTCAGGGTTCTTCTGGTCCCTACTTTAGTGCTATGACAGAGACTTCATATCGTCCACCGGCTATCCAGGCTCCTCCCACGGGATCCACGAGCCACCAGAGACAGTCATCAGGACAGCAGGCCGCCGCGCCACATTGCTTTGAGTGTGGCGATCTAGGCCACATGAGGAGATCTTGCCCCAAGCTTAGGGGCAAGGCAGTACAGCAGGGGCAGCGGCCCATGACTCCAGCACCAGCGGCCCAGTCATCTAGAGGTGGAGGGCAGAGAGGTAGAGGCTTATCCAGAGGTGGAGGCCAGACAGGGAGAGGTCAGCCAGCTACTCCTCAGTCAGGAGGAGGCCAGACAGTCAGTACTCCAGCTAGATTCTACGTTCTCCCGGCTAGGCCGGATGCATTAGCCTCAGACGCCGTCATCACAGGTATTATTTCCGTCAGTGGAAGAGATGCATCCGTATTATTTGATCCAGGGTCCAATTATTCATATGTATCATCTCTGTTTGCTCGTTACCTTGCCATTTCTCCTGAGCCCTTGGGTGTTCCTGTTCATGTGTCCACTCCTGTGGGCGATTCTGTGGTTGTGAACCGGGTCTACCGGTCTTGTGTGGTTACTTTCTGTGGTTTTGAGACTAGGGCAGATCTCCTGTTGCTTGATATGATCGACTTTGAGGTTATCCTGGGCATGGATTGGCTATCTTCTCATCACGCCGTTCTAGATTGCCATTCCAAGACTGTTTCTCTAGTGATGCCAGGGTTGCCGAGACTGGAGTGGAGGGGCTCCACTGTAGATACACCTAGCAGGGTTATTTCCTTCCTGAAGGCTCAACGCATGGTTGAGAAGGGGTGTTTGGCCTACTTAGCTTATGTTCGAGATACCACTGCAGAGTCTCCGACGATTGATTCAGTACCAGTAGTCCGAGAGTTCGCCGATGTTTTTCCTTCTGATCTTCCTGGCATGCCTCCAGATCGTGACATTGATTTCTGTATTGACTTGGCTCCAGGCACTCAGCCTATATCTATCCCACCATATCGTATGGCTCCTAGGGAGCTGAAGGAGTTGAAGGAGCAGTTGGAGGAGTTGCTAGCTAAGGGATTTGTTAGGCCCAGCGTATCGCCTTGGGGTGCGCCAGTGCTGTTCGTAAAGAACAAGGATGGGACTATGCGGATGTGCATTGATTACCGCCAGTTGAACAAAGTCACCATCAAGAACAAGTATCCACTGCCCGCATTGATGATTTGTTCGATCAGTTGCAAGGTGCTAGGGTGTTCTCTAAGATCAACCTGAAATCGGGGTATCATCAGCTGAGGATTCGGGATTCAGATGTTCTGACGACCGCATTCCGGATGAGATATGGCCATTATGAGTTTCTGGTGATGTCATTCGGCTTGACTAATGCTCCAGCGGCGTTTATGGATTTGATGAACTGAGTGTTTAGGCCCTATATTGATTCTTTCGTCATTGTTTTCATTGATGACATCTTGGTATATTCACGTAGCCTAAGGGAGCACGAGCAGAACTTGAGGGTAGTGCTCCAGACCTTGCGAGAGCAGAAGCTTTATGCTAAGTTCTCCAAGTGTGAGTTTTGGCTAGAGTCAGTGGCATTCTTGGGGCATATCGTGTCAGGAGAGGGTATTAAGGTGGATCCCAAGAAGATCGAGGCAGTTCAGAGTTGGCCACGCCCTACTTCAGTGACCGAGATCAAGAGCTTCCTGGGGTTAGCAGGATATTATCGGCGATTTGTTCAGGGCTTCTCATTCATTGCATCACCTCTGACCAGATTGACCCAAAAGGGGGCCCCATTCTGTTGGTCCGATGATTGTGAGGAGAGCTTTCAGAAGCTCAAGACGGCTTTGACTACGACACCAGTTCTTGTGTTGCCTTCCGGTTCAGGGACTTATATAGTATATTGCGATGCTTCTCGTGTTGGCTTGGGGTGTGTATTGATGCAGGAGGGGCGAGTTATTGCATATGGCTCTCGTCAGCTGAAGGTTCATGAGAAGAATTATCCTGTGCACGATCTAGAGTTGGCGGTGATTGTTCATGCTCTTAAGATATGGAGGCATTATTTGTATGGGGTGTCATGTGAGGTGTATACAGACCATCGCAGCTTGCAGCATTTGTTCAAGCAGAGGGACCTTAATTTGAGACAGCGCAGATGGCTCGAGTTGCTGAAGGATTATGACATTACCATTCTTTATCACCCAGGCAAGGCGAATGTGGTTGCGGATGCCTTGAGTAGGAAGGCGGAGAGCATGGGTAGCTTGCATTCATTCCTGCAGAGATGAGGCTACTAGCTTTGGACGTTCAGTCCCTAGCTAATAGACTTGTGAGATTGGACATTTCAGAGCCCGGCCGGATCCTAGCATGTGTGGTTGCACAGTCTTCGTTGTTGGGGGAGATAAAGGCCCGACAGCTTGATGATCTGCATCTGGCAGTCCTCAGAGAGACGGTGCTTCAGGGAGGCGCCAAGGGGGTTTCTATTGGCGAGGATGGTGTATTACGGCTCCAGGGCCGTGTATGTGTTCCTAATGTTGATGGCTTGAGAGAGAGGATCCTAGAGGAGGCCCACAGTTCGAGGTACTCCATTCATCCAGGTGCTACGAAGATGTACCGTGACTTGAGACAGCATTACTGGTGGCGGAGGATGAAGAAGGACATTGCGGAGTATGCAGCTAGATGTTTAAATTGCCAGCAAGTCAAGTATGAGCACCAGAGGCCAGGTGGCCTAATTCAGCAGATGCCCATTTCGGAATGGAAGTGGGAGCGCATCACCATGGATTTTGTAGTTGGGTTGCCGCGGATCAGCGGAAGGTTGATTCGGTGTGGGTTATTGTGGATAGATTAACCAAGTCTGCCCATTTCATTCCAGTGGCAACTACTTATAC